>MU260123.1:17500-57500 GCA_020310875.1 Ceratopteris richardii | reverse complement strand
ATATATATATATATATATATATATATATATATATATATATATATATATATATATATATATATATATATATAATAGGATTTAGGTTTTTAGGATTTTCAGATTAGGATTAGGGATTTAGGGTTTTAGGGTTTAAGGAAAAATCTGAATAAATAAATAAATATATATATAAAATAGGGTTTTAGGTTTTTAGGATTAGGATTAGGGTTTTTGGGTTTTAAGATTTAAGAAAAAAATTTGAATTAATAAATAAATAAATAAATATAAAATAGAATAATTATATAGATAAATAAATATAAAAAGTATTAGTTTTTTAGGTTTCTAGGATTAGGATTTAATTAAATATATATAATTAAATATATATAGATTAGGGTTTTAGGTTTTTTTAGGTGTTTAAGTATTTAGGTTTTAGTATTTCAGATTTAAGTCTTTAGGAGTAAGATTTTTAGGTTTAATAAAAAAACAAATGATCTAAATTGTCCATATTATAGCAAATGGCTTCTTTGGATCCGGAGGAGAGAATGGCGTGTCCTTGCACTGATTGCAAGTATCAAATTTATCGAAAATGACGGATTTGTACTGCACATGTTAGAGAGTATCGATCCTTTGATAAGAGTCGACTAGAAAACCTACGCTACCATTTGCATGGTCCCCGAGGTGAGCAGATGGACCCAAACAACATTGCACCAGTAACCTCTCGTGGACAAAAGAGAACAAAGAAGTATTTAGACATACAAGCAATTACTAATAGTATTACACATAATGAACACATGGAAGAGATGCTCGAAGCATTTTATGAGATGGACGAAGATCATGATGGTGGTAAAGATGTCGAGAGTTTCATGGACACAACAGAATTTCCATGATCAAAAGTCAATGAAGAATATGAAAACATGCAAAGACTAACTCGTTTACCACTTTACAATGGAGCAAAGATATATGTACTACGTGCGTCACTCGCGATGCTCAATCTGCAATCCATTTATGGATGGTCAGATAGTAGTGTCACTAAATTATTCAGGTAAGAGGAGAACAAATTGACTTTCATTGTTGTATCAAAATAAATTTATTTACTAATATCGTTTTAATTACTTATTGCAGGCTTCTTAAATATCAATTTTTGCCAAAGGGCAATGACATGCCTCCAACACGTGGAGATGCAAAAAAACTTTTACAGTCCATTGGAATGGATTATACTAAAATTCATGCTTGTTCGAATGATTGTATTATCTTTCGGAATGAATATGAGCATCTCCACGTATGTCCAAAGTGTGGAGCAAATAGATTTAGAGAAGACCTTGTAGGCGAAGCAATCCCCGCAAAGGTTCTTCGCCACTTTCCTATCATTCGACGAATTAAGAACATGTTTAGATGCAAATCTATAGCTGAGTTAATGTTATGGCATACAAAGAGCAGGTCTACAGATGGTGTAATGCGAGTGCCTGCTGACTCTGATGCTTGGAAGCACATAGATAGTAAGTGGCCAGAGTTTGCTAGTGAGCCTCGGTCCATACGTCTGGGCCTAGCTATGGATGGAGTGAATACATTTGGTTTACGCAGTTCTTCATGGAGCATATGGCCTGAATGTTTGATGAATTATAACATCCCACCATGGTTGGCCACAAAGAAAGGTCATTTTTTATTAGCTCTTATTGTACTAGGTAAGTATAAGGTAAAAACATGGATCTATATCTTGCCCCACTTGTGGACGAACTGTGCATTTTATGGGATGGGATTACTGTGCGTGACATGTCTCAACCTATAAGAAAATGAGACGTGCGAGTGCAAGGCATACTTATGTAGACGATGCATGATTAGCCTAGTTATGGTGAATGTTCAGGTTTATCGATTTCGGGTTACCATGCTTGTCCTTTATGCGGACCACGACTCGAAGCACGCTATTCCAAAGTACTACGTAAAACTATCTATGAAGGACACCATAGATATTTGCCTAATGGACATGTTTTACGTGAAGGATAAATTGGTCGACAAGCGCAACGCCAAATGAAAGCTACCGATTGGAAACAACTGTGGGATTCAGAAAATCTAGTCACTGGCATGAAGTGGTTGTCTATTTTTCATGAACTCCCTTATTGGAGTGAATTGTTGATCAATCATTTGGTAGAACTGATGCATATTTTTAAGAATATGGGAGAGATTCTTTGGAAAACTTTGATCAGAAAGAAAGAAAGCAAAGCACGAAGGGAGGACTTAGAAGAGTGAGGTCGTACGCGAGAGTTGTAGGCAATTACTAAGCCCAACAGAATAGTATCATTACCAAGAGCTCCTTGGGTGCTTGGCAAGATGGAAGAGCAACAAGTGAAGAAAACAGTTTCAGAGTTTCGAAAACCTACTGGATGCATGAGGTATCTAAAGACTGCTTTCACACGAAACGATAATCTTGGAGGGCTCAAGTCTCATGATTGGCATAATTTTTTACAGTTTGTGCTCCCTGTAGCCCTAAAAGATTGTCTTTCGGAGGATGTGCGAAGAACCATTTATAAAATTAGTTCTTTAGTACGGTGGATCTCTTCTAAAGAGATAAATGAAGATGGCATAGAGAGTGCGAAACTCAATGCTATCGAGGCTGTTTGTATGGTAGAGAAATACTTTCCCACAATTATTCTCACTATTCAACTTCATTTACTAGTTCATGTGGTAGATGAAGTTGCAATAGCAGGAACTGTTCATAGTCGATGGATGTTCTTCTTAGAATGCTTCATGAAGACATTAAAAGGGTTTGTTTGACAGAGAGCATGTCCAGAGGATAGCATGGCAGAGGGATGGCTTGTACAAGAATCTCTTGTATTCATAACTGAGTTTCTACGTATGTCGGATCCCGAAATGCCTCGCTTATGGAGCGATGATGAAGATGTTCGTCTCGTAGGCGATGAACCACAAGGTAAAGGATTGCAAAGGAAAAGTGATGCAACTTTCAGAGAGAAGGCAATGAAGTTTTGCATAGTTAACTCTGAGCCTATGCAGAAGTGGTTAGAAAGGTATGAGCTTGCCAAGGAAACCAACACAAAGGAAAGAGCTCAGTTTCGAAAGAATCGTTCCACTCGATTTTTGCCTCTTCCAGAAAGTCTTCGACCTCTTTCACCTTTTCCAACGAGCAGATGGCTAGATAGAGCAGTTTCACAAGCAAAGGCAGCGGGTGAAGATATCTCTAAAGAAGAAGAAGAACTCGCAAAGGGATGTGATTGGGAGTATACTAAATATGGTGCACTATGGTCTTATGGACGACACTTTCCAATCGCACGAATCGATAGAAATAGGTCTACTTTTGATAGTGGGGTGATGGTGAACTTTTTGCAAAAAAGTAGAGCGAGTGAAAGAGATGATAATGCTCAAAAAGGCCAGCTAGATTATTGTGGTATGATTCAAGATATCTTGAAACTATCTTTTAGGAAGTTTGATTATTTTGTTTTTGATGTGAAATGGTTCAAAGTAGTTACCTCTAGAAGAAACGCAATAGTGAGGCGGGATAAAAGTGGTTTGCTTCAAGTCGACTCCACAAAATTATGGACGGATGAAAGGGATACATTTGTACTTCCCGAACATTGTGAGCAAGTTGTTTTTATACCAGATTCAAAAGAACCAGAGTGGCTATTTGTTTTATAAGTAGCCCCACGTAGTAGACAAATTTATGAGAATATAGATATACAAGATAGTCCATCTGTAGTGGACTCAGAGTTCATTGTTCGAGAAGAAGAGATCATTGAAGAAGAGATCATTGAAGAAGAGGTCATTGTTCGAGAAGAAGTCATTGAAGAAGAGGTCATTGTTCAAGAAGACGAAGCAATAGATGATGATCAGGAAGAAACCACCATAGCAAGCGATTTAGAAGCCATCAATATAGAGATAGATATTCTCGGTGCATCGGATCTTCAAGAGGATGCTAGATTAGAGGATTTTTTAATAAAACACTTGTATGTACTAATTTTTGTTTTTTTTTCTATTTATTCTCTATATTACCTTTATTATCACATACTAATTATTTGAGTTCTTTTGTTAGAGAGCATGATGGGAGACACTCCTCTAGTCACTCCTCATTCCATGACAGAGGAGCACTTTTTAGAGTTTATCTCTCAGGTACCTCCCACGTATATGGCCGCTGCGTCACAGTATTGGATCGCTCGTGGTAGCACTCCTCCCGACCTCACTCCTGGCGGCCTCACTCCTGCCGGCCTCACTCCCCCCGGCCTCACTCCCGCCAGTGTCACTCCTGCGGGTGGAGCTTCTCCCCCAGGAGGTATGTCTCCTAGATTTGTGACTCCACCACGACCATCTTTTCAGCCATTTTCTACTGGGTCTAGTAGTAGACATGTGTGCTCGATGCCTCAGCGCGATACAGGTTCTGGCCCGTCTCGTAGATCGAGGTCACGCTCTGGAGAAGGAGGTTCTAGGAGTGGATCTACAAGTAGGTCTAGAGGAGGCGGCTGTTGTGGAGGCAGTGCGACAGACGTCTCGCCCGCTTCTACTCCTAGGAAGAGTACCTTAGATGTAGGTACGCCATGCAGTACACCACGTGGAACACCACGTACACCTTGGGGTGCTCATGACCATGATGACTCCAAGGTGTATAGTATCCGAGATGGAGCTCCAGTGATGGATGCGACTGGCAAAGCAATGCGTGCAGGTATACGACAGCTTTGCTCCATACAGTTTGGACAGTCCATCATGCTGAAATGGAGTGAAGAGGATAAAGATCAGAAGAATTATATCACACAAACGATTTATCAGGAGTTCCAACTAGCCGATGGACAGTCTCTTGTCACTTCAGAGTGGATTATGCACACCGCACATGAGGTGATATCCCATCGACGATCAGAGGCTCGTAATGCTTTCAGAGTAGGCTTACCAAAGCCTGTATAGTTAGATGTTGAGGAGTGGGATCTGATTCGCGATGAGCAGCAGCAGACTCCTGACCGATATCGCTAGCAGCGAGATGCCGCAACCACATATTTAGATACGGTTGGACCGTCACATTTGGGCAGCGGCGGATATGACATGATGCGTCATGAGTTTGTGAGTACCATTTCATTTATTGAATTTATTTGTGTTAAGTTTCTCATATATGTTCCTCTAATGTTTTGTATATTTATTGCAGGAGCTTGCAATGGGTCGTCCTCCAACACGAACCGAAAAGTCTTACGGATATCAACACGGATTGACTGCATTATTGCACGACTTGGAGGAACGTGGTGCGATTGTTTCATGGGAGCATTTGCGATGAGGTGATTAATTTATAAATTTGATTTTTACTTGTTGTTTGTAATTTCATGTGAATTTATCTCATTCCATTAATGTTCTTTGTTGCAAGATTGTTGATATGGAATGTTCTTTGCATGTGTATGGCAATGGCACACCAAAATTTTGTATTTGATTTTTATATTGCAATACATTGCTTTGCCACATTTTGTAAAAGCGTCATATATGACAATGGTTTGCCACACTCTTGTACATGCTTCATTTATGAAATATATCACTTTATTTGTACATGGTTCATGGTTCATTCTGATTATCTCTTTTGTGTCCAATAATATTATGTTTTATGAAATCATATTTTAGTTGACATTAGAGTACACATCACATGTACTCGGTTTTTTTTTGGGCAGTGTATTGTCTTTTGTTAAGCAACGTCATGGTAATGTTGCTGTAGCAAAAGACAACACACTCTGCTCAAAAAAATTTTTCTAGATATGGTCATCGGTATAAACGACGGTACTCCCAGTAATGTTATCGGAATAAGTGTCGGTACACCTAGTGGGCGCCGGTATACGCGAGGGTGCACTCAGCAGAGGCGTCAGTATAAGCGTCGGTAAGAGCGTCGAAATTACCGACGCTCATACCAATGCCCATACTGACGCTTATACGGATGCACATACTGGCGCTATAGTATCGACGTGCATACCGACAGCTACACCGACGTCGCGGCAAATAGCCGCGTTCATTTTTCTTGGTAAAAACCTCGGTATACGGCCGATCTGTTGTAGTGGGTGAATCAATCGGATGCTCCTGAGCACTATGGAATGCTATAAGAGATGAGACTCTATGGAAGATATGGAAAGAGTGGTGTGGAGCCAACTTTGGAAGCCCTCCTAAAGAATGGTCAATAGAAAAATCTCTTTTAGTTTTAGGCAAAAGAATTTCCAATTGTAAGAAGCCCCTTCCCTTTAGACATCATAGAGTGTTCTTCCTAGAGAAAACAAAATCAAAACAAGTGGGCCCCACATGAGAGAGACGAGTTATCAACTTCTTTTGTAAATTTCTCTAGTAATCGATAAGCAGCCCTTGCTTTGTGGAATACGGGGGGTCCCATGGGTGCTAAGCCCATTCACTTGTAGAGATGTAATTTCTATTAATTAAAGATTGGAAGAGTAGGCTCTGCCGAACATCCTTTATTTAAAAAAAAAAGAAACTATGAAGTAAAAAGAACTTAAAGATCGATCTCACTACGATGCAAGAAAGCTCAAAGTTTCAAATAAAAGCAAGGCATAAATATATAGAACCAATAAATATAGACAATCACCCAAAATAGTGAGGCACCAACCAAAAATCACAGTAATGAAAAATGTTTAATAACTTAGCGAATGTTACTGTCGACCAGAATAAGACCTATCTTATTCACTGAGACATCAGATATATTCTTGAACAAGACAAGTCGTTGATTGATATACACGTACAGACTGCTGAAACTTTAAGGCCTCTTCAATGATCTGTAGGTTTTGATGAATAAAAATGATTCATGGAGCGTCCAATAAAAGTGATTGGTTTGTTTCCTTAAACAGGATGGCAAGCAGCATCTTTTAACAATATCTGCCTTTGAATTTGAATACAGCTTACCATCTTCTTTAACTTTTCTGTTTCAAAGCAGTCATCCAAAATGAGTGTCTATAGCAATTCTCTGCTCAGATTCTTCAGATTGTAAACGAATATAGATTCTTCGGATTCTAGCATAGTAAGAATATAAGATCAGTTCATGGTATTTGTCTACTTTATTTCTGCTGAAGAGATTTTCTGTACCTGAGTGTGGACACGGATGAAACCTATTCAGATTGCACTAAATAGTATAAAACGTCATAAAATGGCTGCATCACCCCTTTCTTTTCTCTTGTAATGCACACTTATGTTCCTATCCCCTAACCGTTCTAATTGGTTGAACTCACAGAATTACTCAGTTATTTAAGCATTCTACAAGTCACCGAGTCCATGTTCATGCTCAAGCTTCTACTTCTCTCACGATGAAAATCATCAACATTTCTGCTTCCATTCTCAAGCTCTCCATTCTCTGCCTACTCTCTACATGTATAGTTTTCAATCCCCTATTTTCAGCAGATGATGCTCAATGTATCATGATCTTTGAATGGTTCGTTCTATTGAGTCAAATAAAACCAGGTCATGATACATAAACGCCAGAATACACCAGAACTCGTGTACTTCGACAAATTCTAAATCGCTTACCAAATACAAATCCTTTCAGTTTTAAACGGAAGAGCATACTGTAGTTTAAAATACTATAGCACATAGTCATCATAAAAATGGATAAATTCTGCATCCTAGCATAGAATAGCATATTCCATGACATGTCATACAGTATGGACACTTAGAAAGAAGCACCCAAAAAATTAAAAAAAAAAAAAAAAGTTTCTTCCACTCTTCTTCTGACAAAAACTAATCTACTATGATTTGCGTAACTATGATCAGCACTTTTGCGCACTAATAATTTACGTCCATCGTGACATAAAACTCATGTTAGAAAGCAAAATTGCATTACTCAAGTTTAATATGATCACCAAAAAAGTGTTTGGAGAGAAACATGTGAAATTCAAACGCTCGATAAAAGAAAAAAATGCATGCCTATGTAGTTGACAGGTTTCATTAATCACATAGTTCCAGTCATGGACCAATACAGCGTAAATCGTTCTGCAAAAGTTGTTGTTTAATCAGTAAGTTTTAAACAAAGCAGTTGAAAAACTCTGTACAGCATGACCTCACAAGATCATCATGGTACAAAAATGGAGTTGAATAAGCCGGTATAGCATGACCTCACAAGATCATCGTGGTATAAAAAAAATAATATACGAGAAAAAAGAACACAATGATGTGATACATAAGCAGAACACTCATTTAAACTGGAAGTACCTGTATTGAAGTTAAGATCATGTGATGCGAAAAATGTGTCAAGGACAAAAAAAAAGGAAAATCATGAGAAACAAGTTAGAGAAGAGTCTTCCAATTTCAGTGAGAAGAAGATTCAATAATCACCGATGAGGAAGTTCTACATTGAATCCGTTCGCAGAGAAAGTCCTCCACCTCCAAATTCCAAGCGTCCTGCCTCGATGTGCTTCCAAAGATTCTGCCTCTCAAGGTCAAACTTGGCCATCTGTTCCTGCATATGAGAGGACATTGACCCTTCAGGAGAGTTTCCATCTGACCAAGGATAGCTAGACTTGGATCGGCCACTAATATCTCCAGGATCCTTGGGAACATTCCTCTTTGTGAAAACCCGGTTCTTCAATTTTACGACCACCTTCCATGCAACTGCTGTTGGTAGCCTTATGAAAGTGAGAGCTGCTAAATGCAATAAAGCTAAAGGGCAGCAACACACTGCAGCACAATCTGCAGTAAATCCTCCAATGCATCTGCAGCATACATTTCCATGGCAACCCTTTGCCTTTTTATTATAATCCACAAACGCCCTGGGCTGCTTCTCCTGTTTGGTTCTCTCAAACCTAGCAGTAGCCGTGTTCTCAACCCGCGAGTGTTCTTTATTAGCAGAACTTTTATTTTTCTTCCATCTGTGCCGACGGACTTCGTTCTCAATTACTGGTACAATTTCGGATACCGAGCTGAAGGAAGAGGATGATGTTAATGGGACTGTCAGGTTTGTCTGATGATTACTAACATGTATAGCACGTTCGCGAGAAGAGATAGGCACAGAGGAATCTGTGTTTGGTGATTCAACTGAGGAACGCGGAGATGATGAAGATTGACGTTGTCCAATAAGCGACTTTACTGAGGAGTCTTTCACCAGGAGGTCAGAAGAGGCAGCCATGGCACTAAATTATGCGATGGACGTAAAAAAAGTCTGCTAGATGGTTCTCTGCATCATGAAATGAAAAATTCACGGCATAACCTCTGCTTCCACGATCAACTGCAGTATTCATGGTTACGCATACGCATCTGCAATCCAATGCAAGTAGTGAGTGCTATACGACAAACGAAAGGCAATTCTCAAAAAACTTTCTTCGAGACAACCGAAACCCTGAAATATGAGACTACGCTGGAGGGATACGAAATCAAATGACAAATCAATCCAAAGAACAGAAGCATCCATATCCGAGAACTACAGAATATGCGATAAAGGGAGCGTTTAAATCTACATTAATCCCAACATCGAGTATCTTGAAGCACCCCAATATTTGATCGCTCGACAAACGGGGGGCGGCGATCGGCGTCGTGGAAACCGTTCGTGCAGGAGGGCTGGAGGAAAGCAGGAACAAGGAAAGGATTGTGCGCATCCTTGATGATGATGAGAAACGGATTGGCAGAACAGCCAATAACAGGCCAGGCAGGAAACGAAGGAGTCGGACAGAAGGAGAGTTCTCAATAAAAGAGAAATTGCGCTGCGGAAAGATAATTAACTACATCAACTGCGTCGATCACAGGCATAGCAAACAAGCAGACGTGATGGCCGATAAAAGTCCTCACAGGCAGAAAAACAAGGCGTCTTCCAAGTTTCACCTATCGACAGGCACGGCGATGACGAGGCAGACAGATAACAGACGAAATTTTGACTGCATAAATTGAATAGCATCGTCGTGTCAGTTGCTCCTCCAGGTCGCAAAAAAAACTTATGTGTCTCTCGTCCCTCTTGACTCAAAATATAACTTTTCCTGCCATTAGTACAACTTAAGCTTTTCTTTAAAACTACCCCAAAAGTTAAGAAATGCCTCACATTTAATATCACCAAGTTTTACTTATTATCGACGAACATCATGCAATCGACATGTTATAAAGTTACTTTTTCTTTCTTATTGTGACTATTGTCATACATTTTTTATATTAAAAATCTCCTATCATGTAAAAATCCCATATCTTGATTTTTATGGAGATAGTGTAGAACATAAGTAATAGATAATATACCATTATATTTTAGAGGATTTCTTCAATGTGTAATAAGTCAGATTTCCATACTTAAAAAATAGAGATTAAAGTTATGATTCTTTTCATTAGATTTTTCAATTGCATTAATATATTATTTCTTCGTGCAGAAGTCAATACCATTTGTGGGAGAAGCATACAAGATTCTGATATTTAAAAAATACAGATTAAAGTTATGATTCTTTTCGCTAGATTTTTCAATTGCATTAATATATTATTGCTTCGTGAAGAATTCAACACCATTTGTGGGAGAAGCATACAAGATTCTAGATTTTTACTTAAGAGGCAAAAGAAAAATACCCCTAAGAAAATATCTTCAAAGTAAGATATATTATCTATTAAAGAGACTAAAAACGTATATTTCATTTTTTTCAAAAGGAAGTTTGGCCTTGACCTAATCTCCCAGACTTGAATTAAAGAAAAAAGAATAGGTTACAAGTGAATGGGACTAGTGCCCATGGGACCCCACGAATCCCATAAAGCAGCAAATGAGGCTGCAAGTCTAGAGAGTGTTACAAAGGAGGTTAACAATCGTCTCATCCCCCTCATGCGGGACCCACTAGGTTTCAACTTGTTGTCCTCGATAAGAAACACTTTATGATGTCTAAAAGGTGGGTACCTCTTACAATTGGAGATTCTTTTGCCCAGGAGGAATAGCGACTTCTCGATTGAGCACTCTTTAGGAGGGTGTCCAAAATTTTGGCACAGCGCTCCTTCCAAATCTTCTAGAGGGTTTCCCCTCTTATAGTGTCCCGCAGTGCAACTGAGGAACCGATCGCTTCTCCAAGGAGCGCTTGTTTCCAGGTGATTTGTGTCTGCAGTCTCAAAATATTTCCAATGATCCGCCATAACCGGAGAGACTTGGGGCAGGCGAAGAAGATGTGGCCCAGGTCCTCGATGCTACAGTGGAATCGCTTGCACCATGGCAGAGCCCTACAAATCTTGTTAGCCTTTAGGTTGTTCAAGATGCCACGGTGGCGAATTCGCCACATGAGAACCGATTCCTTGATCTCAATGAGGGGATGCCGGATAGACATGAACTTCAGATCCCATTGGAGCCTAGTCCAAGTCAGGCACCATTTCTTGTTAAGCATGGTACGGTAGTTCGAGTTCTCCTTGATACTATGAATTTTGGACAATTTATTGCCATTGTACCACATAAGTCCCTCGTGGCCCAATGAGGATTCTGGTTTTTGAACGTTCCCAAGTGAGGCATCTACTGTGGAGGAGAGTCCATTCTTCATAAGGCATTCTTATTTTGAGGTCTATATCCTAAAAAGTGATCCACTAGCAAGTTTCTTGTTTCTAGAGGTGTTTCCAATGTCGGAAACCCTTGTTCTAGAGCCTCTTGGCATGCTGAAGGTTCAAGGAGGCCATGCCCCTGATGCCCGAGATGGGAAACCAGATAGAGTCGATTTGCCTGATGCCAGCTGCCCATTTCCAATCTTCTTTGACTTTGATAAGATGTTTGAACTTGTTCCAACTCTTCCATAGGGAGCACATAAGGTTCGAGCATTTATGGGAAAACAAAATTGGGGAGAATAAAAGGGTAAGGAGTTCTAATTCCTTCCAACCTGGGAGGCCCACGAATGTTATCATGGTCATGTTTTTGAAAATGAACTTAGCCCAAGAGGTCTCCAATTGCACCAAGCCTTGATGATCCATTTTGCCGCCAGCTTGTGAGCCATGCCTTGGATATTCATAATGCCCACACAATCTTTCTGGTTGATGTAGGTAGACCACTTAATTTTGGGAACTCCTCTTCTATTGTGGTCCTCGGTCCAAAGAAAGTTTTTGCATATTTTGTTCAATTTGCCAAGTTCTTGATCCTTCGGCATCTAGCAAAAGAGGAAGTAGATGGTCGAAGCGAAGAGGAAGGTATTAATTACCATAGCACGGCCTACAAGGTTGATTTGCTTGTATTTCCAATATGCTAACTTTTGGTCTATTTTGGAAAGGACCCAATTCCAACGTTGCTCCATAGAAACACCAAAGCTCATTGGAATATCGAGAAGGCAAAAGACCTGACTTGATAGGATAATTTGGCAACCATGGTCAACTAGCCATTGGGGCGGAGGTCCAAAGATGGCTCTGAAAGTGGTTTTGGAGCAGTTAATTTGAGAGCTAGACACCTCACAAAAAGTATAAAGGCACCCCCAAAAGGCCTCGATGCTTGTCATGTCATTGTGCACAAATTTGTTCATGTCATCTACAAATAGTCTCATGATCATCTGACCATGGTTGAAAGGTAGAGAGAGACTTTTAATATGGCCCATTTCTATGTGATGGTGCACGAGACGGCTGAGTCCTTGTGTGGCAATAGCGAAGAGCATAGGGGCCAGAGGGAATCCTTGCCTAGTAGAACATTTTAATCTTATATATTTCAATAACTGGACCTTGATATTTATTGGCATCGATGCATTCCCTAGAAATATAGCAATCATCTTCGTGAATTTTTTACTACAACTGAGGTCTTTAAGAGACTAGAGAACAAAGTCATTCCAACCTATTGTAGGCTTTATGGAAGTCGATTTTAAGGAAAAAAAATGTCTTGCAATGACTCTTTAGCAAAATCAAGACTTTTCCAGATACCAATGATGGCTTCAAGTATTGATCTACGCTTGATGTATCCTTTTTGATCCAACTAAGCCACCACTACAAGTGACACGAAATTTAGTTGGCAATTACTTTCGCAAGAATCTTATACCCTGTTTGAAGCATCATGATCAAAAGCGAGTTTTCGATCCTATTTTTGTTACCTTTTTTATGTATAAGCTTGATGAGACCATTGTTTAGGCCTTCGGGGAGGGCACCAAAAGCTAGTGCCTCTTGCCAAACCAAGTGTGAAGGGGTGGTCACCACCTGTTTGAAAGACTTTAAAAATTCGTTTGTGAGGCCATCACGACTCAGGCTTTTCCCATTGGGGAGTGTATCCATAATTTCAAGAATCTCATTATTTGAGATGGGTGCATCAAGGAGAGGCTTCAAATTATGTGGAATTCTTGAGGGAGAGGCTCTCGAGATGGTGGCCATGCATTCCTATGTGTGGGGGAAAGAGGTGTCGAAACCCCTAGGAGATTAGTAAAATGGTCGACAATAATGGCACTGTTTTCTTCTTCCATTTTGCATTTGAATCCATTAGGACCTATCAGGAAGGGAATGGAATATCTATTTTGCTTACTCTTGAGGATGCTACAAATCGCTTTAGTTGGTTTGTCAGCCTTACCTGCCCACCAGTCTTTGAAGTATACTTGTAGGTTTTTCCTTTGAATTCTTCTTCATATCTTAGCATGCCTCTGATTTTCCATAGCCCCATCTGGAACTGGTAGTTCCCTTTGTTCACTTCCTCCTCAAGGTGCCAAAGCCTCTGATATAACCTCCTCCTCAACCTCCTCCTCAAAGCGTCAATGTATATTTTATGAACCACCATGCATGGAATAATAAATTTTTATAGCTTTTCACAAAACATGTGGAAGACTACCACAACTTTAAAAAAATACATGTGTTCTCGTCCATGTGATGAAAGAAAAATTATAGATACACTTTCTTAGTGCATTTGATTTGGGGTTAGCATCTATAGTTATAACAACTTTAAATTAACATCAAACCCAAGCTTGAGCATCAATATATTTATGATGGAAAAAACAAATCCTCTCAATAGAGGGCATCTTCTACCGAAATTTGTTGTCCTTACTTATGCTCCCAAGCGAGAAGCTTTGCAGCTTCTCTATTTGAGACCAACATAATCATACAATCAACGTATTTGAAGAATGGTTAGATGGTCTTTAACCGATTTTCTTCTCACTTCTACTGAGTGAGATACATTTTTATCTTCATAATTGGGTATTCTTAACACTCATCTACACTATTGCATTGAATAGTATCCATCCGACCAGAGGGGGATCACTCTAGCATGTGGGTTGGTTTTCATTTTCTTATTTAGAGTTTTGATGTGAATATCATTTTCTTATTTAGTTTTTTTGATGTGGGTTGTGTGATCTATAAAAGCTTTCTACCTATTGTACAATCAAAATGTATCCATGAGTAATTGTAATTTAAACGGGATCAATTTACCCTTTTTAACTAATTTCTTTCTTATTATTTTCTCCTTTTTTGGCTCCGTAGAGATAATTCAAGATGTCAACCTTGAAAATGCAACTTAGTCTATTGCTTTGAACCACGTGGGATATCCTCAAGTTCACTCGTTTATTTATTGCTTTGAGCCACGTGAGATATCCTCAAGTTCACTCATTTATTTCTTGTCTCTTGCGCTATCCGTGGTGGAACTACCATGTGAATCCTCACATGGATGCCAATATGGCACTCATGTGAGAGCCGTGGTGGAACTACCATGTGACTCCTCACATGGATGCCAATATGGCACTCATGTGAGAGTTCAGATATTTGAAGTGTCCCAAACTCCACCATCTAGTAGCTCTCATATAACATTTTCCTTCCCCTTAGGTCCATTTTTTTAAAGATTATATTTGAAGGCATGGATGTTTAAGAGAAAGAATTAAGTGAAAGCTCCCATTGAACCCCACATATTCTATGTACATGTTCATCTGTTTACAATCTCTTTGTGTGTTTCACTATATCTTTTCCCTTAAGAAGACTCTTTTGAAGGAAAAGTAAATGTGAGAAACCGTTTATGATGAATGGTCACCCATTTTTGTGTAGGACTTCCTTTTGAACTATCTTTCAAATTTCATAGAGACTCTTACTCCATGTCCCTTTCTCTTGAGTGCACAGTATTCTTTCTGCCTCATGTGGAATATACTGAATATAGATAGGATCCTCTAATGCACTATTAGGAATGAGGTTGTCCTATTCGCTCTGTCGTCTCTTAAGTTGAAAGGCATGAAATACTCTATGCATTTGGTTATCTTTTGGAAATTGGACTGGTAAACCATCTTTTTCTTTTTTTTGGGGAATTTTGAATGGTCCATAATACAAAGGATATAATTTTTAACAAGTTTTTAATCTTCATGGTTTGAGACCTAGAGGGAACTCTAAGATAGAATTCCTCTCCTATCAAAAATTTTATTTCTATCCTTCAGGGTCAACATAGGCTTTAGCTCTATCTTAGCTCTCCTAATGCTATCCTTATCAAGCCTAAGAATATAACTCATTTCTTCAAAGAAGTCCTTTGTAGCTTGGACATCCTCATGCTACATCCTTTTGCATAATGAGCTTTTTGTTGAAGCCCATAGATAAACATAAATGGATACTCTCTTATGGAAGCATGCTTCACACTAATATATATGAACTCTACTATAGGTAAGTACTCTTCCCAAATAGTTTTCCTTTCATTTAGATATTTTCATATTATATCTTCAAGGATCTGGTTATCCCTCTCTATTTTTCCAATATGTTTTTGGATGTTCAACATTCTCATGCTAATTTTAGTATCCAACCTTTTGAAGACCACTCTCAAAAAGTGAGTAGTGAGCTTCCTATCAAGATCTCAAAAAACATTTAATGGAAGGTCATATTTTTGGTATAGGTTCTCCACAAAGAGTGTAGCTAGATCTTGTGTCTTCACTGCACGACATGCTAAAATAAAACTAGGCATCTTCATTGACATATCCAAAATATCAAGATTGAATCATGCTCTCTCTATGTCTTAGGTATTTCAAATATGAAATTGTTGGAGATTCTCTCCTACTTCACATTGGGAATGTCCCATGGGTGGAACAGATCTCGAATCCTCATGTTATTTTATGTATTTATGCACCCACTAAAAAATAATTATATAGTATGGGCCGATAAAATTTCCTCTTAAGAAGAACATATGCCTTGTTAAGTCCTCGATGCTGTTGAGATATCAAGCTCAACATATGATGATCTAGGATAACACATATCACCTTTTCATTTCTCTGACATGTATAGTGGTCACACTAGTATATGTCAAGGACACTTCATTGAGCTCTATTACATTTATCTACCAAGAGTGATGGCACATTTGTTTATTGCCAGCTCACTCATTCGCGGATATTAGGTTTTTCCTTATGTACTGGTCTTTATATATTGGACGTGTTGTATTCTTGTTTTTAGGTCATTCTTGTACATTCCTTTTATGTAATAGAAGAAGAAGAAGAAGAAGATCATTCTTCCTTGCCTCAATCTATGTATGTGCCTTGATTGTGATATTGTGTGTGTGAGCTCTCTTCCTTATCTTCTTCCTCGTGACATGGTATCAAAGCTAGTGTGGCTGTAGAGAGCTTGTGGGGAAGGCCGACAGTGAAGAGTATACGAGAAGGCATGGAGAATGCACGATTCACAAACAACATTAGATTGCTACAAAGATTGACGTGAAGGAAGAAGACCTCAAAATACTTTTGAGTGTTATCCCTTTAGGATCACTCGTTTTTGTCCCTTTAGGATCACTCATTTTTGTCAGATCAAAGTTTCGGAGCCATCTCGACTTTCGTTTCAGCCTGCAAGGTGGGGCCCATAGAAAAACTAGGTCAGTTTGCAAAACTATAACTTGCGTCATGTTCGACAACACTCATATATTCTTGATCCAAAATTTCAAGTGATTCCCTGTATTGTTGATACACAAAAACTGTGTTTTTTGTGAGATCGAACTGTCACGTCATAGTGTGAGAGTCTTCATGTAGAAGTGTTGTATGTAGTGTTTTGCAGTGTTGTGAATAGCTGCTGAAATGGCAAACACAGATGGAATGAGTAAGCTTATGAGCGATATGCTATACAAGAATAACTTCCATGCTTGGAGATTTAGGATGTTGAATTTCTTGATGGGGAAAGGCTATTGGAAGTACATCGAAGGAGAGAACGAAAACGCTGTGCAATTACTAGAGAGGAATCGGACTATAAGCCAGTTAAGAGCGTATGAAGACTGGAATCAAGGAGTAAGAAAGGTAATGTATTGGCTATCTGTTAGCATACAAGATAGCATGATTGGGGACATACAGGATGCTAAGAATCCAAAAGAGGCTTGGAACAGTTTGGTCACATTGAATGAGACCAATACAAAGGTACAAAAAGTGCAACTTAAGAATGAGCTGCATACACTAGAGAAAAAAGGCATGTCGGTAAGTGAATAAAATCTAAAACTCAAAAGCATATGTGTGTCACTTGCATCTATTGGCATCAATGTAGATGATGATGATAAGGTGGAAGTGTGCCTTTGTGGTTTACGAGCTGCATATAAGCAGTTTAGAACTTCGATACAGATTAGGGAAAATATTCTAAATTTTGCTCATCTGGTATCTATGCTGATTATTGAAGAAAAGAATCTTGGTGAGGATTCAAAATCCCAAGGAAAACTGAGTTCTAATTAGGTATTCTACTCTAGAAGAGGAAGAGGCAGAGCCAGAGGCTTTGGAAGTAGAAGAGGACACAATAACCAAGACCAAGGTCAACAACAAAATCATGTAGGAGGAAGAGGAAAATTTCGAGGGAGGGGGGGAAAAGAGGTTGCAGAAATTTTGAAAGAAATGATTTAGGTAATGATAGTAAAGGATGTTGGAATTGTGGTAAACTTGTGCACTTTGAACATGATTGCAGGTTAAAGAATCAAAATTTTAGAAGGTAGCAAAACAACAATGCATCCACAAGTGCAGATGATTTTGAGAAGATGTTCATGGTTCACCATCACATGATGAATATGATGTATATTGGTGTTTCAAAATCAAATGATAATGTCTAGTATGTTGATTCAGGTGCTTCAAATCACATGACCGATCATGCAAAATGGTTTAGTACTTTGTAGAAATTACTAGTTCCTGGATATGTTCAAATAGGTAATGACACACCACACCCTATCGAGTATATAGGAAACATAGGAGGATGGAAAGGTAAAACATCTTGCTGATATGGTGCATGTTCCAAATATAACAAAGAATGTGGTTTCTGTTGGACAAATGGTTGAACAAAGATTACAAGTCAGGTTCAATGCTGATGGGTTATATGTAGAAGAGTACAAACAGGATGGAAGATTGATTGCCAAAGGAAACAAAGTGGGTAGGATGGTCACCTTAAATGTGAAAATTCTTGAAATGAATGCTACCATGTTTGCAAAAGCTATAGTACTTATTGTTGATATAGAGATTTGGCACAAACAAATTGGACATGTAAATCTACAAAGGCTGAAATTGATGCAATCAAAGGAGATTCTAAATGAACTACCAAATTTCAAGGTTGCAGAAATGAAAAAGGTATGTGCAACATGTCAATGAGCATCGTTTCCGCATGACAAGCATGTTAGTGAGAATGTGCTATAAATTGTATGTATACATGTTTGGGGTTCTGCAAAGACCACATCTATGGGTGGTTGTAGATTTTATGTTACTTTCATTGATGACCATACACTGAAAGTATGGGTATATTTCATGAAAGAGAAGAGTAAGGTGTTCAATCACTTCTGATGTTCGTTCTCATGGAGGTACACACCACAATATAATGGCATTGCTGAAGGAAAAAATAGACATATTGCAGAAATAGCAAGAGACTTGATGGTTGAGAAGAATGTGCCTCATTGTTATTAGGCAAAAGTTGTGCATAGTGTTGTATATATCATGATCAGAACTCCGACTACTACTGTACATCAAGTTACACTTGAAGATAAGTTTATAGGTAAAAAGCCAAACTTATCACGTACGAAAGTATTTGGTTGTATTGCATATCTACATTTTCTAGATGCGTTGAGGACAAAGCTTGATCCAAAAGCAGAAAAATGTATCTTTATTGGATACTCCCTTGAACAAAAGGGATATAAATTTTATAACCCACTCACACGACAGGTGAAGGTGAGCAGAGATGTGGTATTTGATGAAATTTCAAGCTTCTATGCAGATGCCAAAGATGGGCTTAATCTTGAATCAAATGACAAAGAAAATGCTAAAAATTGAGTGCAAAATCTCAAGTTTTGAGTGGACCAGATGCATCACCAAGTAATAGTTCCAACTCAAGTCCATGGACTGGAAGATTGTGTGGAAATTTCAGTCTAGAAAATTCTTCAAATACATCCAAGAAAGGTAAAGAAAATCTTTCTACTATAGTAAAACATGTGCAGGCTTTGAAGATGTTGATGGAGATTCAAGCAGTTCAGAAAAGAGTCTTGATGAGGAACCTAGATTTCCCTCTGTGAAGACTCCAAGAGTAAGAAAGGCATGTGCAAATGATACAAGGAGAAGTGACCTAGGACCAAGAAGATGTGGGAGGATGCAGAATTCAATGCAACGATTGACATATGATAGTTACATGGCTCATCATTGTGCCTACATGACAAAGGTAATACAATATGTTCAATCCTCTTGTTTTGAAGATACAATTGGAAATGCAGATTGGGAAAAAGCTATGGATGAGGAGATGGCTTCACTTTATGGAAATGATACATGAAAGCTAGTTCCATTGCCCCAAGGAAAGAAACACATAGGTTGCAAGTGGGTTTACAGGGTAAAGCACAATGCTGATGGTAGCATAAGAAAGTACAAAGCACGATTGCTAGCAAAAGGATATGCACAAAAATATGGAATTGATTATGAGGAAACATTCAGACTTGTAGCTAAAATCTCTACTTTTAGAACACTTGTTTCATTAGCTACAACAAAAGGATGGAGTTTGCATTATATGGATGTGAAGAATGCTTTCCTACATGGTGAGTTACAGGAAGAAGTATACATGGACGAGCCACAAGGATATGAAGATTCAAAGTATCTAGAATATGTTTATAGGTTGCAAAAGGCTTTGTATCGGCTTAAGCAAGCTCCTCGTGCATCGCATGCAAGGATTGTTGATTACTTAACTACCATTGGGTTTTCTATGTGTGATGCAGATTATTCACTATATGCAAGGAAGGGTGATGATGGCATCACAATTGTGGCTATTTATGTTGATGACTTGATTGTAGGTGGTGATAATGAAGAAAGCATTAGAGAGATAAAGCAACTTCTTATGTAGGAATTCAACATGAAAGATCTTGGTGCTGTGCTATTTTTTGGGCATTGAGTTTATACATACAAAAACGGGTATATGGATGTCGCAAAGGTAGTATGCCTTGAATATGCTGCAAAAGTATGGTATGGCTGATTGTAGACCAATTTCTATGCCATTAGATCAAAATTTGAACTTAGATACTACATGAGGTGAAGCATTGGAAAATGCTACTATGTACAAGAAAATTGTGGGAAGTTTGGTATATCTCACAATTACAAGGCTTGATCTTAGCTACACTGTTGGGCTTAAAAGTCAATTTATGTAGGTTCCGACGAAGCCACATTTAGATGCTCTTGGGTGCACTCTACATTATGTGAGTGCTACTTTGGATTATGCATTGTTTTATGAAGCTCGTGTAGATTTACAAGTTCATGGATACTCCGATGCGAATTGGGTTGGTAGCATTCCAAATAGAAGATCTACTAGCGGCTTTCTATTCTCACTTGGGAGTGTAGCTATTACATGGAGCAACAAGAAGCAACCCACTATTGCTTTATCGAGTTAGCATTCCAGATAGAAGATCTATAGTGGCTTTCTATTCTCACTTAGGAGTGTAGCTATTACATGGAGCAGCAAGAAGCAACCCACTATTGCTTTATCGAGTACAGATGCTGAGTGTAAAGGTGCTGCAATGGCAACATGTGAGGCATCATGGTAGGAGATGCTACTTGCAGATTTAGGTGTTGAAATGCAAAAGCCTATCACCATCTATTCTGATAATCTTAGCAGCATATAAAAGCACAAAACCTAGTTTTTCATGTGAGAACAAAGCATATCGAGGTACATTATCACTTAATCAGAGAGAAGTTATTAGTAGGTGATATTGATCTTGTTTATGTGAGAACAAATGAGTAGGTTCACGAAAGCACTCGGATCGAAAAAGCTAAAGATGTTCAGAAGATGCTTGGATTAGAGGACATGGCGTTGAGCTTTAGGGGGAGTGTTGAGATATCAAGCTCAACATATGATGATCTAGGATAACATGTATCACCTTTTCATTCCTTTGACATGTATAGTGGTCATGCTAGTATATGTGAGGGACACTTCATTGAGCTTTATTAGATTTATCTACCGAGAGTGATGGCACATTTGTTTCTTGCCAGCTTATTCATTTGCGGACATTAGGTTTTTTCTTATGTACTGGTCTTTATATATTGGAATTGTTGTATTCTTGTTTTTAGGTCATTTTTATTTTTAGGTCATTCTGGTACATTCCTTTTATGTAATAGAAGAAGAAGAACATCATTCTTCCTTGCCTCAATCTGTGTGTGTGCTTATTCCTGATTGTGAGATTGTGTGTGTGAGCTCTCTTCCTTATCTCCTTCCTCATGACAAATGTGCGTCATGAAACTCATAAAGAACCTACCATCTCATCAACAAATACCTAAGATACATACCTTACCTTTACATACAGATATACATCATGGATATTATAAATCTTGCACTTGATGCATCTCAATGTATCCATCTATACTCCATCCTGAATTGAAATCACTATAACTAGATCCATCTTTCTCAAACGTTTCCCATATCCAACCAAGCGAGACATTCACCACATTAACCTTTCCCCCCTATACCTAGGTTCATAAAAAAAACTCTTAAAGGCTCTTTGCCCATTTGTTGACATATCAAGCTCAAGATTTGATGATCACGGATGACACATATCACTTTTTCATTTCTCTGACATGTGTAGTGATCAAGCCGATAGATGTCAGGGATACTTCATTGAGCTTTACTAGATTTATCTACTAAGAGTGATGGGACATTTGTTTCTTTCTAGCGCACTCATTCGTGGACATTAGGATTTTCCTTATGTACTGTTCTTTATATATTGCACTTGTTGTATTGTTGTTTTTATGTCATTCTTGTACATTCCTTTTATGTAATAGAAGACAATCATTCTTCCTTGCCTCTCTTTGATTGTGAAAGTGTGTGTGTGTGTGTGCTTCTCTTTGATTGTGAGAGTGTGTGTGTGTGAAAACTTTTCCTTATCTCCTTCCTCCTGACATGGTATCAGAGCCAGTGCTGCTGTAGAGAGCTTGTGGAGAAGGCCAACGATGAAGAGTATGCAAGAAGGCGTGGAGAAAGTGGGATTCTTAAATGACCTCAGATTGCTATGAAAATTGGTGTGAAGTAGAAGGCATCAAAATATTTTTGAGATTTATCCCTTTAAGGTCACTTGTTTTTGTGAAATTCCTGTTTTGGAGACATTTCGACCTCTACTTCAGACCCCCAAGGTGGAGCCCATAGAAAAACCAGGCCCATTTGCAAAATTGTAACTTGTATCGTGCTCGGCAATAGTCATATATTCCATATCTAGAATGTCAATCGATTTTGTGTATAGTTGGTACATGAAATCTCTTTCTTTCTATGATCGAATTGTCATGTCATAGTGCAAGAGGGTTCAAGCAGAAGTACTACTTGTAGTGTTTTTGCAACCTCGTGATCTGCTACAAAAATGGCAAACGTAGATGGAATGAGTTAACTTATGAGCGATAAGCTCAACAAGAACAACTTCCATGAGCAGCTACCAGAGAGGAATCAGACTGCAAACCAATTAAGAGCATATGAGGAATGGAATCAAGGAGTACGAAAGGAATATATTGGCTATTTGTTAGCATATAAGATAGCATTATGGGGGACACATAAGATGCCAAGAATCCGAAAGAGGCTTGGAATAATTTGGTCACATTGTATGAGACCAATACAAAGGCACGAAAATTGCAACTCAAGAATGAGCTACATACACTGTATAAAAAGGGCATGTCGGTAAGTGACTACACCTTGAAATCAAAAGAATATGTGAGCCACTTGCATCTACTAGCATGAATGTAGATGATGATGATAAGGTGGAAGTGTGCCTTTGTGGTTTAGGAGCTACATATAAGTCGTTCCGAACTTCTATACAGACGAGGGAAACTATTTCGAATTCTGTTGATCTACTTTCCACCTTTATTGTTAAAGAAGAATCTTGGTGAGGACTCAAACTCCCAAGGAAAACCTAGCTATGAGCAGGTATTCTACTCTAGCATAGGAAGAGGTAGAGGTAGAGGCTTTGGAAGTGGAAGAGGACACAATAACCAAGACGAAGGTCAACAATAGTAGGAGGAAGAGGACAGTTTCGAGGCAATGGGAGCTAAAGAGCTGCAAACGTTTCCAAAGGAATGATTCAGGTAATGACACTAAAGGATGCTAGAATTGTGGTAAACTTGGACACTTTGAACATGATTGTAGGTTGAAGAATCAAAATAACACAAGGCATCAAAACAAATATACATCCACAAGTGCAGATGATTCTGAGAAGTTGTTCATGGTTCAACATCATATGATGAATAGGATGTCTACTAATGTTTTGAAATCGAATAGAAATTTTTTGCATGTTGATTAAGGTGATTCAAATCACATGAATAGTCATGTGGAATGGTTTAGTAGCTTGCAAAAATTGCCAGTTCTTGGATATGTTGAAATAGTTGATGACACATCACACCCTATCAAGCATACAGGAAACATAGCATTGTTTATGGAGGATGGGAAGGTAAAACATCTTGCTGATGTGATGCATCTTCCAAATATAACAAAGAATATGGTTTTTGTTGGACAAATGGTTGACAAGGGATTACAATTCAGGTTCAATGCTGATGGGTTATATGTAGAAGAGTACAAGGACGATGGATGATTGATTGCCAAAGGAAACAAAGTGGGTAGGATGTTCACCTTAAATGTGAAAATCCCTGAAATGAATGCAGCCATGTTTGCAAATTGTGCAGGAGTTATTGCTAATATATAGATTTGTCACAAAAGAATTGGACATGCAAACTTGCAGAGGCTGAAATTGATGCAGTCAAAGGAGATTTTCAATGGGCTAACAAATTTCAAAGTGGTAAAAATGCAAAAGGTATGTGTAGCATGTGAATTTGGTAAACAATCAAGAGCATCATTTTCACATGACAAGCATGTTAGTGAGAATGTGCTAGAAATAGTACATATAGATGTTTGGGGTCCTTCAAAGACCACATCTATGGGTGGTTGCAGACTTTATGTTACTTTCATTGACGACCATACATGAAAAGTATGGGTATATTTCATGAAAAAGAAGAGTGAGGTGTTCACTCACTTCTAGAATTTTGAGGCTATGGTGGAAACGCAGACATGAAAGTATATTCAGACATTAAGGTCTGATGGAGGAGGTGAATACATGTCAAATGAGTTTAACAACTTTCTTAAAAGGCATGGAATTCAATGTCAGTTTAGTTTTCATGCAGGTACACACCACAATAGAATGGCGTAACTGAACACAAAAATAGACATATTACAAAAATAGCAAGAGCCTTGATGGTTGCGAAGAATATGCCTCATTGTTATTGGGAAAAAGTTATGCATACTCCTATATACATCATGAACAGAACTCTCATTGCTGCTATACATCAAGTTACACCTGAAGAAGAGTTTACAAGTAAAAAGCCAAACTTGTCACATATGAAAGTTTTTGGCTATATCGCATATCTCCATATTCCAGATGAGTTGAGGACAAAGCTTGATCCAAAAGCAGAAAATGGTATCTCCATTGGTTACTCCCTTGAGCAAAAGGGATATAAATGTTATACTCTAGTCACACGACAGGTGAAGGTAAGCAAAGATGTCGTATTTGATGAAATTTCAAGCTTCTATGAAGATGCCAAAGAAGGATTAAAATTAACACCTTGCATCATACATAAACTCTTTGTGAGCTAGGTTGGTGGGAAATCTTTCACTTCACTATGAGAGTATAATTTATAAGATTATGAGTGGTGTTGTCATTTATCATGACCAACACTATCTTCTCATGCACACTACCATGTGGCCCAAATAGGGCGGACCAAAATGACTAAGTCAAGCAATAGATGTATGAGTTACCCTCATGCATCACTTACATTTCATTGTAGCTAGTGCTATCATGAATGGGAAATCTTTGCATGAGTTGGAACTTTATTTTTCCTTTATTTAAGGCTATGCTAGTCCCTAACGAAGGCATAGACTCATTAGTTCCACAATGAGTGGTTGTGATTTAGAAACCTAAAGCACAAATTCTCTCTTTTGGCCTTGTCAAACTAATGGATAGTCTAGGCCCATGGTCTTTTTTTTCTTTCAAAAACTGTGTTACCTGTTGTTGTAATTCACAAGCCTACACATTTGGCTTGATGAATACATTGAAGTCCATACACACATTGAGAATCATAGGAACTATTGCTAGTGGTTAATTACCACTTTACTTCTTTGTAAAAGTCAAAATTGACTTGGAATCTTTGTAAACACCTACCAAAAGGGATTCGTGAAAAAAGGTAGTTTCGGTTGAAGGAATATCTCCTAGGATATAGGAGCTTGATCAGAGGGAGCCAAAAGTTTGAATTTGAATTCAAATTTTTACTCACTCATTATAAAAGTGAGTATGAAAAAGTCGCGGTTAAGGCTCATCATTCCTGAGCTCATTACTGTCAATTCAGAGTGTGTGTGTGAGGCCTACACTCTAGCCCACACCTGTCTACACCATTAGGCAATGATCTTCATGCCAATGGATTTTTATACAAGTGTTCATTAATACATATATCTTCATTGTTCATTTTTGAGTTCTCTGTCATACTACATGATAGTCTGTCAACTTGTGGAGAGCATATCGCAGTCATTTCTTCACCAAATTCAAAGATCTAAAGGTTGTTGGATTCAACTCAAAGTTTTCTACATGGTATCCAAATTTTAAGAGATTCTATTCAGCCATTTCAGAGAAAAGCTCGTCTAGATTATCACTGGTCATTGTGTGCTACAGTCCTAAAAAATCGGGGGTAAAGGTTTACTTGCTAAATTGATTTCTCTTAGCATAGTTAATCTTTTTACTTCATTCCACTTGGAATAGTTAGCGTGCTAAGCTAATTAGATACTCCTAAAAGGAATTTTTCTAATTCCTACTGTGCAGGTCATATTGAGCAAAAGATCCAACACGTGTCAAGACATAAATAGAAGGTTTTCTTGAGATTTTGAGTTTCAAAGTTATCTATTTTGGTTCAATCATTACACACATCATTTCCAAAGTACATAGGCCATTTCATGGTGTCATTGAAAAGCTAAGGAGGTCCACTTATCAACTCTGAAGTATCAAAGGGCTGGTACAAATCAGGATTTGGCAATACCTACTCAATCTCTTGGAGTATCCATCCATCTTTCCCAACATTGGTATCAGAGAAAACTAAGGTAAAATGGGAGATGATTTTCCTTCATTTATTGATAAATTGGACAGGAAAAACTATCAGGCATGGTCTCTAAGGATGAAGACATACCTACAAGGAAGGAGTCTCTATGGATACATCTCAGGAAATGAGGAATTGCCCTCATTCAAAACAAGAGGATTGCCAACAAAGGAAGAACATGAAAAGCTCAACACATGGTGTGCTAAGGATGTATTAGCAAGGTCTTATTTACTCAACTCCATCTTTAATTTTCTATTGCCACATATTAGGAATTGTAAGACATCCCAAGAGACTTGGGAAACCTTGTCATCTTATTTTTCTTCCAACAGAAGGGCTAGAAAAAATCAGTTGTGGATTGAATTTACCACATTAAGGAAGCAACCTAAGCAATCTGTTTTAGAGTTTGTGACCAAGATTAAAGATGTAGCAGATCAGTTAGCAAGCATAGGAGAAGAGATTGAAGAAGAGCAGATTGTAAGGCAAGTGATCAATGGGATCAAAGCTGATGACAAATGGGAAAGCTTCACCACTGCCATGGATCTTTACATGGACATGTAGATTCCAGACCTTACCACTCTCATGGGGCAATTATTCACTCATGAAGCCAAGATCAACAAGAATGGAGATACATCCAAAGGTAATAGTTCTTCTGCCCTATACAATGATAAAGGTAAAGCTAAAGATAAAGGCAAGAACAAGAAAGGAGAAGATGAAGGCTCTACCTTCCAAGCTAACTATGCAGGGAGAGGTAGATCATCAAGAGGAAGGGGCAGAGGAGGTAAGCAAGGTAGGGGGAGATCCTATAATTCCTCACCATGTAACATTTGTGGTTTATCAAATCATACTACAGATGAGTTTTTCAGGAACTACAAAAATCAGAGAGGAAGAGGATACCAAAGAGGTGGATACTCACAATCAAGAGGTAAATTCAACCATCACCAACGCTACAACAACAACTACAACAACAATTACAACAAGAACTGCAATGGCAACTATCAAGGAGGATTCAAATCTAGAAAGGACTACAAAAACTATACAGAAGAGCAAGATGATTCTCTTCTGATCATGAACATGACTTCAAAACCAGGTACAAATGATGACCACCTATTCTACATTGACTCAGGATGCTCAAATCATGTGGCTGGCAATGTAGCACTACTCTCTGATCTTGAGGAACCAAAAGGTAAGCATCAAGTACAAACACGTGATGACACCAAGCACTCAGTAGTTAAAGTTGGAAATGTTAAGACTTGTGATGGAAATCAGAACTTGTTGAGTAGGGTACTCTATGTACCAACCATTACCAAAAATCTGATGAGTGTTGGATAGATTGTGGAGGAAGGTTTGCAGGTTAGATTCAACCAATTTGGAGCATTTGTAGAGGATCCTAAGGAGGGGTTCAAGAGGATTGCTAAAGGAGAAAAATCAGGTAGACTTTTCACTATTGAGCTAGAAGACACAAAGAATATTGCACTATACAGTTATAAAGATCAAACACTTTCAGAGCTTGAGATTTGGCACAAAAGATTAGGGCATGTAGGAGAAAGAACCTTGAAGCAGATATGCAGGGATCAATGTGTTATTGGAATACCCAATGTTTCCAAACAACACATGATATATAAATGTAGTGCTTGTCAATTTGGGAAGTCTCATAGGTTACCCTTCTCAAGGAAAGGCTACATGCATGAGGACTACCTAGAACTTGTACACACAGATGTATGGGGACCAAGCAAAGACCCCTCAATCTCAGGATCAAGGTACTATGTATCTTTTATTAATGATTATAGCAGGTGGACTGTATTGTACTTCATGAAGCACAAGGATGAAGTATTTAATTGCTTTAAAAAATATCTTGCACTAGTTGAAAATCAGATAGGAAAGAACTTGAAGAGACTAAGATCAGATGGAGGAGCTGAGTACTTCTCCAATGAGTTTGAAGACTTCTTGCAGGACAGAGGCATCAAAAGAGAAACCACCACAAGGTATATGTTGGTGTAAATAACAAGCCTACACATTTGGCTGAAAGGATGCATTGAAGTTTATACATACATGAAGTAGCATAGGAACATATGCTAGTGGTTAATTACCACTTTACCTCATTGTAAAAGTCAAGTTGACTTCGAATCTCTTGTAATCACCTACCAAAAGGATTCGTAGAAAATTAGTTGCTTGATTTAAAGAATATCTCCAAGCATTTAGGAGCTTGATCATAGGGAGCCAAAAGTTTGAATTTGAATTCAAACTTTTACTCATCTCTTATAAAAATGAACATGAAAAGTCGCGGAAAAGAGAGAGCACTCCCGAGCCTAGCATTACTGTTTTTTGAGTGTGTGTGAGGTCTACACTCTAGCCCACACCTCTCTACACCATTTGGCAATGATATTCGTGCCAATGGAGTTGTATACAAATGTTCATTAATACATACATTCACATTGTCCATCTCTGAGTTCTCTGATAGTCTACTCAAAAGTCTGTCAACTTGTGAAGGGCATATCTCGATCAATTCTTCACCAAATTCAGTGATTCAAATCTTGTTGGATTCATCTTGAAGTAATTTACATGCTATCAGAGTTTAAAGACATTCTATTCAGCCATTTTGGAGAAATCTGCGTCGAGGTGATCTCTAGTCATTTTCTGCTACAGTCCTAAAAAGTCGGGGGTATAGCTTATCTTGCTAAATTGATTTCTCTTAGCATAGTGTATTATTTTACATCATTCTACTTGGAATAAGTAGCTTACTAAGCTAATTAGATACCCCTAAAAGGAATTTTTCCAATTCCTACTGTGCTGGTCATACTGAGCAAAATACCCAGCAGGTATCAAGACATAAATAGAAGGTTTTCTTGAGTTTGTGACTTCCAAAGTTATCTGTTTTGATTCAATCAGTACACACATCATTTCCAAAGTACATAGGAAATTTTATGGTGTCATTGGAAAGCTAAGGAGGTCTAGTTATCAACTTTGAAGCAAAAGAGGGCTGGTACAAAGCAGGCTTAGTAGTACCTACTCAGTCTCTTGGTGCATCCATCCATCTTTCCCAACAGTGGTATCAGAGCAAACTAAGGTAAAATGAGAGATGGTTTTCCTTCATTCATTGATAAATTGGATAGGAACAACTATCAAGCATGGTCTTTAAGGATGAAGACCTACCTACAAGGAAGGAGTCTCTATGGATACATCTCAGGAGATGAGGAATTTCCCTCATTCAAAACAAGAGGATTACCAACCAAGGAAGAACATGAAAGGCTCAACACATGGTGTGCTAAGGATGCATTGGCAAGGTCTTATTTACTCAACTCTATATCTGATTTTCTTTTGCCACATATTAGAAATTGTAAGACATCCCAAGAGACTTGGGGAACCTTGTCATCATATTTTTCCTCCAACACAAGGGCTAGAAAAAATCAGTTGTGGATTGAATTCACAACATTAAGGAAGCAACCTAAGCAAGCTGTTTCAGAATTTGTGACCAAGATTAAAGATGTAGCAGATCAGTTAGCAAGCATAGGAGAAGAGATTGAAGAAGAACAAATTGTAAGGCAAGTGATCAATGGGATCAAGGCTGATGACAAATGGGAAAGCTTCACCACAGCTATGGATCTTTACATGGACATGCACACTCCAGATCTTACAACTCTCATGGGACAATTGTTTACTCATGACTCAAAGCTCAACTAAAATGGAGATACATCCAAAGGTAATAACTCTTCTGCCCTATATACTGATAAGAAATCTAAAGATAAAGGCAAAAGCAAGAAGGTGGAAGATGAAGGTTCTACCTCCCAAGCCAACTATGCAGGGAGAGGTAGATCATCAAGAGGAAGGGGCAGAGGAGGTAAGCCAGGTAGGGGGAGATCTTATAACTCCTCACCATGCAACATTTGTGGTCTATCAAATCATACTACAGATGAGTGTTTTAGGAATTACAGGAATCAGAGAGGAAGAGGATATCAAAGAGGTGGCTACTCACAATCAAGAGGTAGATTCAACCATCACCAAGGCTACAACAATAACTACAACAACAACTACAACAGTAATTACAATGGCAACTACCAAGGAGGATTCAAATCTAGGAAGGATTACAACAACTACACAGAGGAGCAGGATGACTCTCTTCTAATCATGAATATGACTTCAAAATCAGGTACAAATGATGACCACTTATTCTACATTGACTCAGGATGTTCAAATCATGTGGCTGGCAATGTAGCATTACTCTCTGATCTTGAGGAACCAAAAGGTAAGCATCAAGTCCAAACATGTGATGACACAAAGCATTCTATAGTTAAAGTTGGAAATGTTAGGACTTGTGATGGAAATCAGAATTTGTTGAGCAAGGTACTCTATGTACCAACCATTACCAAAAATTTGATGAGTGTTGTTGAGATTGTGGAGAAAGGTTTGCAGGTCAGATTCAACCAATATGGAGCATATGTGGAGGATCCAAGACATGGGTTCAAGAGGATTGCTAAAGGAGAAAAATCAGGTAGATTTTTCACTTTTGAGTTAGAAGATACAAAGCACATTGCACTATACAGTTATAAAGATCAGACACTTTCAGAGCTTGAGATTTGGCACAAAAGGTTAGGGCACATACGAGAAAGAACCTTGAAACAAATGTGCAGGGACCAATGTGTGCTTGGGATACCTAATGTATCCAAGCAACATATGATTTATAAGTGTGGTGCTTGTCAATTTGGGAAGTCTCACAGGTTATCCTTCTCAAGGAAAGGATACATGCATGAAGACTACCTAGAGCTTGTCCACACAGATGTATGGGGACCAAGCAAAGATCCCTCAGTCTCAGGTTCAAGGTACTATGTATCTTTCATTGATGATTATAGCAGATGGACTATATTGTACTTTATGAAGCACAAGGATGAGGTATTTAATTGCTTTAAAAAATATCTTGCATTAGTTGAAAACCATACAAGAAGGAATTTGAAGAGGCTAAGGTCAGATGGAGGAGGTGAGTACTTCTCCAATGAATTTGAAAACTTCTTGCAGGACAGAGGCATCAAAAGAGAGATAACCAAAAGGTATTCTCCTGAGCAGAATGGGGTAGCTGAGAGAAGAAATAGATTAATTGTTGAGACAGCTAGATCTATGCTTAATGAGAAAAGGTTACCTAACTATCTATGGGCAGAGAGTGTTTCCACTACCACTTACCTCATAAACAGGTTACCATCTAAGTCTCTTGATGGCATGACACCCTATGAAGCATGGCATGGTAAGAGACCCTCACTTGACAATTGCAAAATATTTGGATGTGTAGCATATGTACACATTCCTTCTCAGATAAGAGGTAAGCTAGACCCAAAGGCTGAAAAATGCATCTTTATTGGGTATGTTTTAAATAAAAAAGGTTACAAGTTTTATAATCCTATCAATAAGGGATTCATGGTAAGCAGAGATGTTGTCTTTGATGAAAATGATTCTTGGTATGAGAAAGAATGCAGGAAGGTCAAGTTACCCTATGATTTGGAAGAGGAATTTCCAAGTCTTACAAAGGAGGAACCTATTCAGAATGAAGCCTCAAGTTCAAATGATGAAGATACTATTAACCTTGAAGAATTCAAAGCATGGAAGTCCAAAGGCAAAATGAAGATGAAGAAGCTTGAAGACATACCTGAATCTTCAACTCAACCATTTAGAAGATCACAAAGAGAAAGCAAGAAACCTATCAGATATGGGTATGATACATCTCTTGTTACTAAACATTCTGTTTATCTTGCCAAAGATTTGTCAAATGAAGAACCAGGGTCATATGAAGAAGCAATAACCAAATCAGAATGGAAAGAAGCTATGGATGAGGAGATTGAAGCACTCAAGGAGAGTGACACATGGGAGTTAGTACCTAAGAAGGACTCAATGAAGGTAATAGGATACAGATGGATCTATAAGCTTAAAAGAAATTCTGGTGGCACAATTAATAGGTACAAAGCCAGATTGGTAGCCAAGGGTTTTGCAAAAACCCAAGGCATTGAGTATGAGGAGACATTCTCACCTATGGCCAAGATGCCAACCATCAGTGTTGGTAAGTGTGGCTGCATCAAAAAATTGGAATATGTACCAATTGGATGTCAAGAATGCTTTCTTGAATGGATGGATTTCAGAGGAGGTATATATGTCACAACCTCCTGGCTATAAGGACCCTAAGAAGGTAACATATGTTTGCAAATTAAAAAAGGCTTTATATGGATTGAAGCAGGCACCTAGGGCATGGAATTACAGGTTAACTACATACCTCCAAGACCAAGGATTTGTCATGAGCAAGGCAGATACTTCTCTGTTCATTAAGAGAAGTAATTCAGAGGTAATATACCTTTGTGTTTATGTTGATGACATCATCATTACAGGTAATGATGTCAATGGAATCAGATATATCAAAAGTCAAATGATGAAGGAGTTCAAGATCAATGATCTTGGTCTATTGAAGTATTTTTTGGGACTTGAATTAGTCTACACTAATTCAGGGATATACATCACTCAGAAAAAGTATATACAGGACATGTTGAAGAAGTTTCACTTGCAGGATGCCAAAGTAGCAAGCACTCCAATGGAGGTAAACCTAAAACTAAGTTCCCATGAAGGTGATGAAGTCAATGACATTACAGGCTATCAAAGTATGGTGGGTAGCTTGAACTATGCTACCTTAACAAGGATAGATATTGCACATGGAGTTAGTGTGCTAAGTCAATTTATGCACAAGCCAAGGATACCTCACTTAGAGGCTGCCAAGAGAATCCTGAAGTATCTCAAGGGTACACAGAATCATGGTTTGTATTTCCCTTACACTTCAGATATTGATATCAAAATTTATTCAGATGCAAATTGGGCAGGATGCAAGGATGATAGGAGGAGCACTTCTGGATATATTTCTTTTGAAGGTGACAAACCAATTTCATGGTCTTCAAAGAAGCAACCTACTGTTGCTTTGTCTTCCACAGAGGCAGAGTATAGAGGGCTGGCTAATGCCACACAAGAAGCAATATGGATTAAGCTTTTGTATACATAATTGGGATTATACACTAGGTCACAAATTATCTTTGGAGATAATACAAGTTCTCTTCACCTTGCAACTAATCCTATTTATCATGCTAGGACCAAACATATAGAGGTCCATTACCATTATGTGAGAGAGAAATTGATAAGCAAAGACATTCAACTAACCTATGTATCAACCAACATGCAATGTGCAGATTTGTTGACTAAAGCTTTGGATGAAACCAAACTTTGCAGGTTCAAATCCATGATTGGATTGCAGGATATACTTGAATATTGAAGATGAAGACTGAAGCCAAAATGTTTGGCTTGAGGGGGAGCTGTTGGTGTAAATTACAAGCCTACACATTTGGCTCAAAGGATGCATTGAAGTTTATACATACATGAAGAAGCATAGGAACGTATGCTAGTGGTTAATGACCACTTTACCTCATTGTAAAAGTCAAATTGACTTGGAATCTCTTGTAATCACCTACCAAAAGGATTCGTAGAAAATTAGTTGCTTGATTGAAAGAATATCTCCAAGCATTTAGGAGCTTGATCATAGGGAGCCAAAATTTTGAATTTGAATTCAAACTTTTACTCATCTCTTAAAAAAATGGACATGAAAAGTCGCGGAAAAGAGAGAGCACTCCCGAGACTAGCATTACTGTTTTTTGAGTGTGTGTGAGGTCTACACTCTAGCCCACACCTCTCTACACCATTTGGCAAGGATATTCATGCCAATGGAGTTGTATAAAAATGTTCATTAATACATACATTCACATTGTCCATCTCTGAGTTCTCTGATAGTCTACTCAAAAGTCTGTCAACTTGTCAAGGGCATATCTCGGTCAATTCTTCACCAAATTCAGTGATTCAAAGCTTGTTGGATTCCGCTTGAAGTAATCTACATGCTAGCAAAGGTTGAAGACATTCTAGTCAGCCATTTGGGAGAAATCTGCATCGAGGTGATCTCTGGTCATTTTTTGCTACAATCCTAAAAAGTCGGGAGTATAGCTTATCTTGCTAAATTGATTTATCTTAGAATAGTTTATTATTTTACATCATTCCACTTGGAATAAGTAGCTTACTAAGCTAATTAGATACCCCTAAAAGGAATTTTTCCAATTCCTACTGTGCTGGTCATACTGAGCAAAATACCCAGCAGGTGTCAAGACATAAATAGAAGGTTTTCTTGAGTTTGTGACTTCCAAAGTTATCTGTTTTGATTCAATCAGTACACACAATATTTCCAAAGTACATAGAACATTTTATGGTGTCATTGGAAAGCTAAGGAGGTCTAGTTATCAACTTTGAAGCAAAAGAGGGCTGGTACAAAGCAGGCTTAGCAGCACCTACTCAGTCTCTTGGTGCATCCATCCATCTTTCCCAACAGTATACTCCTCAACAAAATGGGGTAGCTGAGAGAAGAAATAGGTTGATTGTTGAAACAGCTAGGTCTATGTTGAATGAGAAAAAATTACCTAACTATTTATGGGCAGAGAGTGTTTCCACTGCCACTTACCTCATAAACAGGTTACCATCTAAGTCCCTTGATGGGATGACACCCTATGAAGCATGGCATGGTAAGAGACCCTCACTAGACCATTGCAGGATATTTGGATGTGTAGCATATGTACACATTCCTTCTTAGATAAGAGGTAAGCTAGACCCTTAGGCTGAGAAGTGCATCTTTATTGGATATGATTTAAATCAGAAAGGGTATAGGTTTTACAACCCTTCCAATAAGGGATTCATGGTTAGTAGAGATGTTGTCTTTGATGAAAATGATTCTTGGTATGAGAATGAATGCAGGAAGTTTAAACTACCCTATGACTTGGAAGAGGAGTTTCCAAGTCTTTCTAAGGAGGAACCTATTCAGAATGAAGACTCAACTTCAGATGATGAAGATGTTATCAACCTTGAAGAGTTCAAGGCATGGAAGTCCAAGGGCAAAGTTAAACTGAAGAAGCTTGAAGATATACCTGAATCTTCAAATCAGTCAATCAGAAGATCACAAAGAGAGAGCAAAAAACCTATCAGATATGGGTATGATACATCTCTTGTTACTAAACACTCTGTTTATCTTGCCAAAGATTTGTCAATTGAAGAACCAGGATCATATGAAGAAGCCATAACCAAGATAGAATGGAAAGAAGATATGGATGAGGAGATTGAAGCACTCAAGGAAAGTGACACATGGAAGCTAGTACCAAAGAAGGAATCCATGAAGGTAATAGGATCTAGATGGATCTATAAACTTAAAAGAAATTTTGATGGGTCAATTAACAGGTACAAAGCCAGACTGATAGCCAAGGGCTTTGCACAAACCCAAGGCATTGACTATGAAGAGACATTCTCTCCTGTGGCCAAGATGCCAACTATCAGAATGTTGATGAGTGTAGCTGCATCAAAAAATTGGAACATGTACCAATTGGACGTCAAAAATGCCTTCTTGAATGGATGGATTTCAGAGGAGGTATATATGTCACAACCTCCTGGCTATGAGGATCCAAACAAGGTATCATATGTGTGAAAATTGAATAAAGCTTTATATGGATTAAAACAGGCACCTAGGGCATGTAATTACAGGTTGACCACCTATCTCGAGGACCAAGTTTTTGTCATGAGCAAGGCAGATACCTCTCTATTCATTAAGAGAAGTAATTGAGAGGTAATATACCTATGTGTTTATGTTGATGACATTATACTTATAGGTAATGATGTTAATGGAATCAGACAAATCAAGAGCCAGATGATGAAGGAGTTCAAGATCAATGATCTTGGTCTACTAAAGTACTTTCTTGGGCTTGAGTTAGTCTATACTAACTATGGAATATACATTACTCAGAAAAACTACATACAAGATATGTTGAAGAAGTTTCACTTGCATGATGCCAAAGTTGCTAGTACTCCAATGGAGGTAAAGCTAAAACTAAGTGCACCTGAAGGTGATGAAATTGATGATGTTACAGGTTATCAATGCATGGTGGGTAGCTTGAACTATGCTACCTTAACAAGAATAGACATTGCATATGGAGTTAGTGTACTAAGTCAGTTTATGCACAAGCCTAGAATACCTCACATGGAAGCTGCTAAGAGAATACTAAAGTATCTCAAGGGTACACAAAATCATGGTTTGTATTTTCCTTACACTTCAAACATTGATATCAAGATCTATTCAGATGCAGATTGGGCACGATGCAAGGATGATAGGAGGAGCACTTCAGGATACATTTCATTTGCAGATGATAAGCCAATATCTTGGTCTTCAAAGAAGCAACCTACTGTTGCTTTGTCTTCCACAGAAGCAGAGTATAGAGGACTGGCTAATGCCACACAAGAAGCCATATGGATCAAGCTATTGTATATAGAATTGGGTTTATATACTAGGTCACCAATAATCTTTGGAGATAATACAACCTCACTTCACCTTGCAGCTAATCCTATCTATCATGCTAGGACCAGAAATATAGAGGTCCATTACCATTATGTGAGAGAGAAGTTATTAAACAAGGACATTCAACCAACCTATGTATCAACCAACATGCAATGTGGAGAATGCAAAAGGTATGTGCAGCATGTCAATTTGGTAAACAGTCAAGAGCATCATTTCCACATGACAAGCATGTTAGTGAGAATGTACTAGAAGTAGTACATACAGATGTTTGGGGTCCAACAAAGACCACATCTATGGGTGGTTGCAGGTTTTATGTTACTTTCATTGATGACCATACATGCAAAGTATGGGTATATTTCATGAAAGAGAAGAGCGAGGTGTTTACTCACTTCTAGAATTTTAAAGTTATGGTGGAAAAGCAGACAGGGAAGTACACTCGGACATCAAGATCTGATGGAGGAGGTGAATACATGTCAAATGAGTTCAGCAGTTTTCTAAAAAATCATGGAATTCGGCGTCAGTTTTCATGCAGGTACACACCACAACAGAATGGTGTTGCTGAACGCAAAAATAGACATATTGCAGAAATAGCAAGAGCCTTAATGGCTGAGAAGAATATGCCTCATTTTTATTGGGTAGAAGCTGTGCATACTGCTGTATACATCATGAACTGAACTTTGACTGCTGCTGTATATCAAGTTAAACCTGAAGAGAAGTTTACAGGTAAAAAGCCAAACTTATCACATCTGAAAGTTTTTGGTTGTATTGCATATGTACATGTCCCAGATGAATTGAGGATGAAGCTTGATCCAAAAGCAGAAAAGTGTGTCTTCATTGGATACTCCCTTGAGCAAAAGGGATATAAATGTTATAACCCACTCACACGACAGGTAAAGGTGAGCAAAGATGTGGTATTTGATGAAATGTCAAGCTTCTATGCAGATGCCAAAGAAGGACTGAGTCTTGAACCAAATGACAAAGAAAATGTTGAAAAATCAAGTGCAAAATCTCAGGTTTTGAGTGGACCGGATGCATCACCAAGCAATAGTTCCAACTCAAATCCATGGAGTGGAAGATTACATGGGAATTTCAGTCTAGCAAATTCATCAAATACATCCAAGAAAGGTAAAGAAAAGCTTTCTGCTGGTCATAAAACATGTGCAGATTTTGAAGAAGTTGATGCAGATTCAAGCGGTTCAGAAAAGAGTCTTGATGAGGAACTTGGATTGCCCTCTGTGAAGACTCCAAGAGTAAGAAGGGCACATGCAGATGATACAAGGAGAAGTGACCCAGGACCAAGAAGATCTGGGAGGATGCGTAATTCAGTGCAACTATTGACATATGATAGTTACATGGCTCGCCATTGTGCCTACATGACAAAGGAAATACAAGATGCTGAACCTTCTTGTTTTGAAGATGCAATTGGTAATGCAGATTGGGAAAAATCTATGGATGAGGAGATGGCTGCACTTTATGGAAATGAGACATGGAAGCTGGTTCCATTGCCGCAAGGAAAGAAACTCATAGGCTGTAAATGGGTTTACAAGGTAAAGCATAATGCTGATGGTAGCATAAGCAGGTATAAAGCACGATTGGTAGCTAAAGGATATGCACAGACATATGGCATTGATTATGAGGAAACATTCAGCCCTGTAGCTAAAATATCTACTGTTAGGACACTTGTTGCATTAGCTACAACAAAAGGATGGACTTTGCATCAGATGGATGTGAAGAATGCTTTCCTACATGGTGAGTTACAGGAAGAAGTATATATGGACCAGCCACAAGGATATGAAGATTCAAAGCATCCAGAATATGTTTGCAGGTTGCAAAAGGCTTTGTATGGGCTGAAGCAGGCTCTGCGTGCATGGCATGCAAGGATTGCTGATTACTTAACCAGCATTGGGTTTTCTATGTGTGATGCAGATCACTCACTATATGCAAGGAAGGCTCATGATGGCATCACTATTGTGGTATTTATGTTGATGACCTCATTGTAGGAGGTGATAATGAAGAAAGCATCAAAGAGGTAAAGAAACTTCTTATGCAGGAATTCGACATGAAAGATCTTAGTGTGCTGCGCTATTTCTTGAGCATTGAGTTTATACATACAGAAACAAGTATATGGATGTCGCAAAGGCAATATGCCTTAAATATGCTACAAAAGTATGGCATGGCTGATTGTAAGCCAATTTCTATGCCTTTAGATCAGAATTTGAAATTGGATACTACATCAGGTGAAGCACTGGAAAATGCTACTATGTATAGGAAAATTGTGGGAAGTCTTATATATCTTACAATTACAAGGCCTGATTTAAGCTACACTATTGGACTTGAAAGTCAGATTATGCAGGTTCCCAGGAAGCCACATTTGGATGCTCTGAGGTGCACTCTACGTTATGTGAGTGCTACTTTGATTTATGCATTGTTTTATGAAGCTGGTGTAGATGTGCAGGTTCATGGATACACCGATGCAGATTGGGCTGGTAGTACTCCAGATAGAAGATCTACTAGTGGCTTTCTTTTCTCACTTGGAGGTGCAGCTATTACATGGACCAGTAAGAAGCAACCCACTATTGCTTTGTCGAGTACAGAGGCTGAGTATAGAGGTGCTGCAATGGGAGCATGTGAGGCATCATGGCTGGAGATGTTACTTGCAGATTTAGGTGTGGAAGTGCAAAAGCCTATCACTATCTATTGTGATAATCTTAGTAGCATACAGTTAGCACGGAACCTTGTTTTCCATGCTAGAACAAAGCATATCGAGGTACATTATCACTTCATCAGAGAGAAGGTATTAACAGGTGATATTGATCTTGTTTATGTGAGAATAGATGAGCAGGTTGCTGATATTTTCACCAAAGCAATTGGAGCTGAGAAGTTGAAGAAGTTCTGAAAGATGCTTGGATTACAGGATATGGCGTTGAGCTTGAGGGGGAGTGTTGAGATATCAAGCTCAACATGTGATGATCTAGGATGACACGTACCAGTTTTTTGTTTCTCTGACATGTATAGTGGTAATGCCGGTATATGCCACGGATACTTCATTGAGCTTTATAAGATTTATCTACCGACAGTGATGGCACATTTGTTTCTTTCCAGCTCACTCATTCCTGGACATTAGGTATTTCCTTATGTACTGGTCTTTATATATTGAACTTGTGGTATTCTTGTGTTTAGGTCATTCTTATACATTCCTTTTATGTAATACAAGAAGCACAAGAAGAAGATCATTCTTCCCTGTCTCAATTTGTGTGTGTGCTTC
>MU260122.1:175000-445000 GCA_020310875.1 Ceratopteris richardii | reverse complement strand
ATAAAATAAAGATAACCTTTTGCTGTGGCAGAGCCATTTGAATGACCTCGTTTTTGAACATGCACCTCCACCACCAGCACTTGCAGAAAGTGCTATAGCAAGCCTTGTCCGAATGGGTTTTCCTGAGAGGGTTTCAGAGGACGCCGTTGCTTTGTGTGCATGCCACAAACAGGTTAAAGTTGGTGGCTGCTATACATGCCCACGTTGTAGGGCACGAGTTTGTGAATTACCAACAGAGTGCAATATTTGCCAGTTGACACTTGTTTCATCGCCGCATTTGGCAAGATCTTATCATCATTTATTCCCTGTTCCTGTATTTGAGGAGGTCTTATTAAATCTTGCACATTCTAAGCTTCCAAATGTCTGTTTTGGATGCCAGCAAGATCTTCCAATTGGAGGTCTGCTTTACACTTGGTTCTTTGTTAGTCCCATGTGATAATTGAGAATGTTAATCACTATTTTGCATGTTTTCATATGCAGGAAGCAAGGAGCTGGGTGTGCGAGTGGCTTGTCCAAAGTGCAAGCAGCATTTTTGCTTTGATTGTGATGTTTATATCCATGAAAGCCTTCACAACTGTCCTGGCTGTGAGAGTCTTCCCCATGAGTCAAATGTTTAGCATGAGATAAAAAGCTTCCAGCATTTGAAGGCAGCTAGCAATTGCACTGTGGCCAAAAGTTTGCATATTGGTGCAGGGGCATAACATGCTATTGTGGTTGCAAAAAGGTGAGTATACGGGTGCCACCATAGCTTGTATTCTGTTTGGTCAGATGGTGCAGTTGATGAGGATGATGTTATGTTTGGAGCCCCACAGCCTGCACTGCTTTGTGCTCTCACGTCCTTATATTTTTGTAACAGAAGGTCCACTACAGCAACACTGTTATGCTTTCAACTAGGTCATCTGTCCATGTTCCTGGTGATGGTGATAGTATTACTCTGGTATAATGTTTCTACATTGAATGTGTGCATTGAGCTTTTCATCTTGCTGAGATATTTCTTTCATACAGGCGGTATGAGGAATTGCCATTGGAACATTTAGTCTATTGTGCAGTCTCCCAGAACAATACTGTTCATATGCATACAGCCACTTTTAAACTCAGGGTTTTGTAGTGCCTCCTGAGCTTCCAATGTTGATGCATGTGCAATCAATATATGAGACAAACTCTTATTAAGATGATTTTGTAATTAATAAGTGGGTATACTGGGTCCAAATAATTTTGTACCACCTTTTTTATGCCATCTATCTTCTACAAGCCCAATATATGAGCTCCGCTCCGCTTTAGGCCCATCATTATGGATAGTTGCATATAATTGTGTGGGTGCATGCAAACGAAGAAGCGAAGGCTGTTTTTTTCTACTGTATATTAACATTAGTTTGGTATTAAATCAATATGCATGAGCTTTTTTCAAGAATGTAGATGAAATTATACATTTAAATAAATGTGAAAATTCATGATCTAAATTATCGAAACAAAACGTGTATTTTTACTTTCTTACACAACCTTTTATGCTAATTCACTGAAAATAGCTCATATATGGAATTGTTGAATTTTCATGAGAACGTGTTCTTAGAGCTTAGTAAACATTGGCGCGAAGCATATTCCATTGCTTTTGAACTAGTCATGCTTGTTGTCAATGTATTTTCAAGTATATTCGTTGCAGAATGAAACTCAGTGTACTATGAGCATCAAGACAAAGATATATTATTGCACATAAAGTCCCGATCGTATGGTATTACTAGTCTGTCTATGATGTAATGCAATTGGTCAGATGTACACACAATTTGCATGGGTTTGGGCTCATGTAGAAGCTTCACTGAATCAATAACCAGAAACATGAAACTTATGCTTTACATCAATCCATATAGCCAGAAGATGCTTGTGTACCAATGTAATTTTTTGGCCACATTATGTAATCTTTCACGATATTTGTGAAATTTATGTATGATACTGAATTCCAAAAGTTGAACACATTGAAACTTAGTACGAACCAGATATTCAAGTCGTGAGATCTGTTTGAGATTTAATCGTTTGAATTGTTTTAATTTTTCAGGTGCAATGGATGTTGCTTTCACTATATATTATCTTTGGTATTCTCCTGTATTTTGCAGTAACTCCATGAGATCTCCATCTTATTCCTCTTCTACTAAGAGACCGATTATTGAAGCACTCTCATCGAAGGCATAATTGAAGAATTGAGGTTCATCAAAATATTGAATCTCTTTTAGCAGTGGTTCTTCTATGTCTTTCCTCTCTTTCTTCCATCTTTCTTCTTGCACTTGATGCCATAAATGCTCTCGCACTCTCCTCTACTTCAGGGATCTTGGAGCTAATTTCTACCTCATCATCGTTTTGATTTTCTAACTCATCAGCAATAGGATCTAGGGTTAAAGATTTGGTATAATTCGGCACAATCCTAGTCTTAATGGGGTTTTATTTTGGCTCTTTTCTTTTGCTAGGTTCTTCTTGAGATAAATTTAGTTCTTGATTATCACTAAAGTGAGGATGGGATCTTGAACCACAACTGTGTGCGCTTTCTCGCTAAGAAGGCTAGCTTCCTCAAGAATTCTCAGCAAAACTCAATGAGGTGTATCCACATGCTCAACCTTTCTTTCTCTAATTTGGCATTAGGTCAACAATGGTGGTGTGTTTCTATATTAGGGCCATTTCTTAGTTGAGCCTCATAGGCTTTGAACATCATCTTTGATTCCTCATGGAGCAGAATTGCAAGCATAGAACCTGCTTTTATTTTCTCAGAAATGTTCATTTCTTGTAGCTCTTGATTTTCTTGAGAAACATTAGTATATACCTCTTGAAGTTCTTTCTCTAGGCTTCCTACTTTCTTCTCCTATTTTTTACTAATTTTCTCCTTACGTTACTTCCAAGTCCAATCTCTTTTCTTGTTTTTTTTCCCAAATGTCTCAAATTGAAGGATTGAGGTGAAGAATTTTCTTCATCATTTGATTGCTCGACCTCGTGTTCCTTAGCTCTTTAGCTTGATTCTATGTTACTACTTGAAGAGGCACTTGCCCTTTCGAATAACCACCATTTCCCATGATCTTAACCATTTGGTGGGATATGAGCACTATCTTGAGGGATCTAAAGAAAGTCTTCAAATAAGTGCTCTTTCTTGTAGTCCTCATAAAATCCTTCAATCTTCCAAATAAATATCCTAGATGGTTTAAGACAATCCTTTAGGAAGTGATCACCACCACATTTGTAGCATGGAACTTTAGGATCATGCACCTTTTGTGGGTCATCTTTGAACAACTCATTTTTCAACATAATAAAATTCTACACTAGATTGATCAGTCCAGTTGAGTTTTTTCCTAGTGTTTGCAGGATAGTAGGCTTCTTCTTAATACCATTTACCTTCAATGTATGTATCCTCAAGATATTCATTTCTATCTTTTGGTACATCTCAATATATATAGGGCTTATTTCTATCATTGTAGGTTCTATTGAGACAATAGACTTTTTTGTGCTTTCCTCAACACACTTGACTAGAACAACCTTAGGAGATGAGGTATTTGTTGATCCAAAACTAGCCTCACGGGCTCTTGGCTACCTTGATAAGACCTAAGTTATCCATAGCAAGGTTCTCCATAGTAATGTTGTTGATTGCTAAGAGGATTCCATATGCATTCTTGGGAGGATACATAGGCCTAGGTTGGTTTTGCAGTCTCTGTTGATATTGTTGTTGATACTCATGCTGAGGCAGTTCATTAAACTCTGGTGGTGTTTACCTTGACACTCTATTGCACATTTAACTGGAATGATCCCTATTACAATGCTAATATCTTTCTATAGGTTGTGGTGTTTGGCCATATTTACATTGTTCTTTTGCCTCTTCCGTTTGAAGCTATCAAAGATTTCATTGAACTAGAGGAACAAGGTGCTACACTGTTTGTATCAGATGGAGAAATTTTCAATTCCGCAACTTAATTTTCTTCTAAGTCTATGCACTCTCTAGAACACTCATTGAACGTATTGAGCCTTTAAATGTATACCAATGAATGCTATTTTTTGTCAATCAATCCCTCAAGGAATAGAGAAATCAACTTCCTCTCTCGTGGGCTTTTTGTGCGTTGACATCTATGTACATATTGCTTGAAGCACCTTGTTGCCACTTGCACATATTCATGAATCTCTTGCTTGAAACTATAGATTAAGGAATTTGAATCATGCTTAACTCCTCTTTGGAAAACTCTCCAACAAAATCTTCCACAAGAGCTTCCAATTTTTTGAACATACCTATTGTCAATGGTTGAAACCATGACAATGTGGTTCCAATCAAAGGTAATCCAAATGCCTCATATTGAGTGAAAAAGTCAGTGACTTGTTACACAGAAGTCCCATTTCTTACTTTTGATCTTACCCTCAGGGGTAGGGTTAAGATTTAGTTTCATTTTGCTCTTCATTTGTTGTTTCATTTTCAAATTGATGAGTTTTCCTAAAAACCTTGGGTGTACTAGATAGAAATTTCCAAAAAATGAGCAAGTAACCTTAGGAATAGCAAAATATCCAAGGGGAGTGGAGAAAAATGATGAAATACATGACCTAACAATTGAGTGCCCTTAGAGAATACGAGTTTGAAAACTTTCCTTTGGTAAGTTGAGAATTAACTCTTGCAAGAGGGAAATTTTCCCCATTCAAAAATTGCACACCCAAACGATAAAATTTGGTTTCCTCTCCTTCCTTTCCCATATGGTCTTCATCCTAAAGTGCTTTGCCCTTTTGATAAATTCGGGTCTTCCATCGTTTCTCTTATTACCTACTATCTTCTTGGCTCCTCCTCAACCTTAAATCATCACATTCGATCACATTCGATCACATTCAAGTATGAATTGGAGTGTAAACGACATAAACTTTGCAACAATTAAGCCATAACTAGCTCCTTGTTAGTCGCCACCTTGAGTAAAATTTTAAGTCAGAATTCACCATAACTTTTGCACCCTCAAGTCTTGAGACATAAAAAAATTCCCATGGTTTTTCATTATCCGACCATCATTGGGAACAACATTACAGACTTGGAGGTTAAATCTTTAGTGGCCACATTTTTAACAGTGCCAAAAGCAGGTTATAATGTACTCCAAGTGCCACATGAAACGAAAATATGGAAATTCTGGGTTTGATTCTCTTCTTTGCTAGCTTGGCTTGGGCTAAAACTAGTGAGAGAAGAAGGGTAGATGGGCTTTAGAATTTATCATGCCTTGGGTATTAAATTATCTCTTTTATTGCGTACTTAAGCGGAGCTTAAGATCTACAAGGTATGAGAGTCTATGAATGACATTAAATGGAGGTTTGACATGAGGGCTGTTAAGGCATAGATTTCATGATTTTTTTTAAATAAGAAAAAAATTAGAGTACAAGAAATTTAGAAAGTACCCACTATGAAAGGTGGACAACCCTCAATATATGGATTCAATTGGACATGTCGAGCCTATGTAGGACTTGAACTCACTCGAGATGTTATTGCAACCACTTCGTGGGGTAAACCACTTGGGCCACAACCCCTCGACATTGCATCATGTTGAGACACACTTAGATACCCAACCTCATAAGGTAAAGACACCCATCATGAAAGTTTCATGGACATGTCCAACTCAGACTTGAACTCAAGACTTCCTCCCACAGCTTCAAGGCATCAACTACTAGGCTATGCAAGGTCGGAAGTTGCATCATGCTTAAAATGCAACATGTGCACACTCTTAATCTTTGAGCATGGTAGCAAACGGTTATTAGCCTTCCTCAAACACCTGAATAGTGCAAGTCTATCCATTGATGTTGGAGAGTAGGGAAACTTGAACTCCGCACTAAGTTGGCCATAAGGGATAATTCTCTTGGATTTCGTGCGGGGAATGAGGATTTAACCAGTGGTGATTAACTCACACAACTTTTTTGTGCCTTTGACGAGGGGGTATGGAGTTGGCTTAGGGGAACTTCCAAGCAAAGCTCTCCGTAGAGACAAAGTGCAGATGATCAAAGCAAGACGCTGAGAAATTGGCACTCATCACTACACATGTGAGTATTTAAAGATAGCTTGATCTTGAATTGGGCGCTGAAATTCTTGCAAATTTTTATCGACAGTGAGGGAGAATAGTTTCATATTTTATCAAAGTTCATTGGGGACTAACTGGTGGCTATAGATGGTGTGGAAATCTTTTTAATGTGCTCTTAATTGTTGATATATTTAGGTAGTGATGTGTGTGAACATAGTAGGATCACCGAGGCACTTTTTTCCCTCTTTAGGAGGTTTTTTTCCCTCAGCTTGTATATATGCCTATAGCCCTAACAGGTTACTTATCTTTGTACATTCTAGTGGTAATACATTCAGTATTGTGTGTTGTGCTCCAAGCTTCTTCTTCCTTGTGTTGTTCGCGTACTTCCGTAGATGTCTAACTCCAACAATTGGTATCAAAGCAGGTCATCGCTTCATCTAAGGCATCCTCGACACCCCTTTGGTCGTAGTCTTAAAATCACACAAAATTTGGTGAGCATACTCAAGGTGATTAGGAGATCAAAACTGCTTTGCTCTATGGTGCCAAAATCACAATCTGAGCTTGTTTCGACCTCCGAATGCACTATCACAGTGCTTGTGCAAGCTATTTTGTCTTTTTGTGCCAAAGATATATATATAGGTTTTGGTTCACCAATATAAGCGTCTCGAAGTCTGCTACAGGTTTAGCGAAACTTGTCAGGGTAGTTCTGTTCAACTTTTTCATATACAATCATTTTTCCATATTAGGGTATTTTAGTCAGTGGCCATGGCTGAAAATAGTGATGTATTCCGTATGTTGGCTGTTGAGGATAAGTTGGATGGTACCAATTAGCCATTGTGGGATTATATGATGCAACATGTATTGGTTGCAAAAGGACTGTGGAACATTGTGTAGGGTGTTGAAAAATGTCCTATTACACCTGCAAATACAGGTATTGAAGCTAATGCAGATGGTGTTGAACATGCTGATATTCTTTAGATTCCTATTCATGCTGTGGTTCCTATTGCACCTACTACAGAGCAAATTCATTAGGACTGCAGAGATGCTCAAGCACATGCATTGATAGCCTTGTCTGTTAAACATGCCATTATTCCTCACATTCACTCTTGTAGAATAGCTAAGGATGCTTGGGATACACTTACCACATTGTACCAGGCTAGGAATGAGGCTCGTATTGCTTACCTCCGAAAAGAGTTGGAGAGTGAGCACATGAATGAAGGTGATTCTATGGATACTTTTTTGATAAAGATCAAGGATTTGAAGGAATAGTTGATTTCTATTGATGAAGTCCTTCCTGACAGTTCACTTGTGTAGACTGTTCTGAATGGTCTTCCTGACTCATATCAGGGTTTTGCTTCTACTCTTCGTTTGATGATGAAAGGCAATCCAAATGCCTTAACATTTGAAGAGTTATTTTCTCTTCTATTGCAAGAAGATTAGTCTATTCAAAATAGGTCTATTATGTGTGTTGCAGATCAAGCTTTTCTGGCTAATCAGAAGGGCAAAGGTAAATGGAGCTCATCTACTAGTAAGCAGAAATCTACATATGCTGCATATTCGAAGAAGGAATACAAAGATGAGGAGAAATAAAAAAAGCAAAAATTGTTTTGCAAATACTGTAGAGGAAATGATCATGTCATCAAGAGCTGTCCAAAACTGGCTGCTAAAGAGGCAAAGAAGAAAGAGGCTGGAATGGTTGTTGTGGAGGCCTCTATGTTGAAACAGAGTCTACTAATCTAGTGCAGAATGAAGAATGGGTGTTTACTATTGTTTGTAGTTTTGATCCATCTTCTCCTGAATAGTGTACGTCTGCAATAGACTCAGATATTTGGTACTTTGATTGTGGGGCAACCAGAAATATTACCTCACAACATAGTTTCTTCACTTCACTCGAGCCTGCCCCTATAGGGAATACTATCACATGCACCAACAACTTCTCTTATCCTGTCATGGGAGTTGGTAAGATCATTCTAACTACTGTTGATGGTAGTTCTTTTACATTGTCAGATGCATTATTTGTGCCAGGGATCAAGAAGAATATGTTATCAGTTTCAGCTTTAGCCAAGATTTTTTGATCATAGATGTACTGTTCATGATCTATCAAATGGCGATGTGATTATTGCTTCTGGCATTTTATGTCGTGGGCTATATAAGCTTATAGACTATGAAAAATCTGTGAATGATTTGGCATGTGCAATACATGATTCTCAAGCAATGTCAAATGCAAAGCTTTTGCATGGATGCTTTGGTCATTTTAATTTCGTTAGTTTGCTATGCCTACAGAAATATGATATGGTGTCCTCTTTGCCCAAAATCGAGGCACTTGGTAAACATGTTTGTGAAGGCTATATTTTGGGCAAAATGCAGTGTTCCTCCTTTCATAAAGATGGTTAAGTTCAAGCTACTCAAAAATTGCAACTTGTTCATAGTGATGTTTGTGCTCCTATGCAGACACCCTCTTTTGGAAATTATCTTTACTTCGTGAATTTCATTGATGATTTTTTCCAGGCATGCATGGGTATATCCACTCGAAGCAAAGTCCAAAGTGTTTATGTGCTTCAAAAATTTTTTGGTTTTGGTTGGAAATTTGTGGGCGTGTAAAATGGGCACCCTGTGTTTTCTGAATTTAATGCATTTTTGGCTGAATGTGGGGTAAAACATCAGTGTATAATGTTGTATACACCTCAACAAAATGGAGTTGCTAAACAGAAGAACAGGTTACTCATGGAGATGGCAAGGTGTATGGTCAAGAGTCAGGCTTTACCACATAGTTTCTGGCTTGAGGCTATCATGTGTGCATCATATGTACTTAATAGGTGTCCCACTAAAGCACTACAGTCTATCACTCCATATGAGGCTTGACATGGTCGTAAGCCATCTATTGCTCACCTGTGTGTTTTCGGTTGTCTGGCATATGCATTAGTGCCTGAACAACATTGTAGGAAATTGGATGATAAAGCAGTAAAATGTATTTTTGTTGGGTACACTTTTGAAAGCAAAGGCTATCGTCGATATCATCCATAAACTAAATGCATTTTGGTTAGCTGTGATGTTGTTTTTGTGGAAGATGCTATTCAACCTTTACTTTCATGTACAAAGGAGACATTTGTTAGCTCCAAAGACATGTATGATACTTGGCTACCTCTTTTTATAGGTGGATAGTCTAGTGTTGGTCCTAATGAGGAAACTTCATGTGATGATGCAGACCAGTCCATTTCTGATGTAGATATACATGATGCACTTGTTGATGAGAGAGCTGATATTGAAAAGGCAAAAACATGCCAAAATGGCTGGTGCCGACTTTGCATGACAACAAATTAGGTGCACCTCTATCATAGCATACTCGTTCAGGCTCTCACAGTGCCTCTTTTGCATTAGATTGCTATGCTATGGCTGCCTCTAGTCTCTATGATGAGACTCAGCTTGTTTTGTTTGATGAAGCACAAAATTCTGAACATTGGATGGCTGCAATGCAATCTAAATATGATGCTATCATGAAAAATGGTACCTGGTCTTTATGTGAATTGCATCCTCGCAAGAAGCCCATTGGCACAAAGTGGGTATACAAGCTCAAGCGTAGATGTGATGGAAGGGTTATGCACAACAAAGAGGCATTGATTTTGATGAAACCTTTGCACCTACATGCTAAATGACTACTGTTCATAGCATCTGCCCACTTACAGTTCATCATGGTTGAAATGTACATCAGTTGGACATTAAAACTACATTTCTGAATGGTGACTTGCATGAAGAAGTGTATGTTTTTCAGTTTGGCTTTGTGCAGAAAGGGCATGAAAACCAGGTGTGCAGGTTGAAAAGCCCTTTATATGGTTTGAGACAAGCACCATGTGCTTGGTATGAAAAGATACATACCTATCTGATTGCACATGGTTTTGAGAACAGTCCAACTGAAAGCATCTTATATGTTAAGCATGCTAATGATGTACTTCTGATCATTGTTGTGTATGTTGATGATATGCTGCTCACTGGTCCTCATGACAAGCATATTGCTGATTTTGAGGCTGATTTTCATGCCTCATTTGAGATGTCTGATTTGGGGCATCTGCATCATTATTTGGGCATTGAGTTTATGCAAGTTGATGGTGGAATGGCTTTGTGTCAAACAAAATATATTGACACATTATTGCAGTGTTTTGGCCTTGAAGATTGCAAACCTATTGCCATTCCTATGGAGACAGGTTTACGATTGAGTCTTCATGATGCTGGAGATGCATTCGATGTTGTTCTCTATCAAGAGGCTGTTGGATGCTTGATTTACTTATGCATTACTCGACCAAATATTCAGTTTGCTGTCTCAGAGATGAGCAGGTTTATGCATTGCCCAAGTGTCAAGCATTGGCAGGAGGTGCATCTTTCGCTACTTGAGTGGTACCCGACCACTTGGATTGTTTTATCCCAAGGGGGGATCACTACTGCCAGATTTACATGCTTTTTTTAACTCTGATTGGGCTAGTTGCTATGACACTCGTGTGTCCACTAGTGGATTTTGCTTCATGCTTGGTTGCTCATGTCTTGTTTGAGCAAGAAGCAGCCTACTGTGGCCACTTCCAGTTGTGAGGCTGAGTATAGGGCAATTTTCATAGCGACTGTTGGGCGTGTGTGGCTCAAATGCCTTATGGCTGATTTGGGTGTTGGTCAGTCTTCCACCACCACCATCTTCATTGACAGTCAGAGTGCATTGGTAGTTGCGAGGAAACCTGTGTTCCATGCTTGCACTAAGCACATTGAGGTGCATTATCATTATGTCAGGGAGAGGTTCTCTGCTGGGGAGATCAGCTCGACATATGTGCCCACGTAGGAGAACAGTGCACACCTTTTCACAAAGGCTCTACCTGGGGAGAAGTTTGAAGCTTTTTGCAAAGCTTTGGGCTTACTTCCTTTTGTGGATTGATTCTACATAGCTTGGCACTTCCTTATAGATGAGTGCCAAATCCTTGTTCACTGCATCACTCCTGTATATTTAGGTAGTCATGTGTGTGAACACACTAGGATCGCTGTGGCACTTTTTTCCCTCTTTAGGAGGCTTTTTTTTCCGTGGCTTGTATATATGCCTATATCCCTAATGTGTTACTTATCTTTGTACATTTCTAGTGGTAACACATTCGGTATTGTGTGTTGTGCTCCAAGCTTCTTCTTCTTCCTTATGCTGTTCGCATGCTTCCGTAGACATCTAACTCCAACATTAATAAGGTGGAAGAAACAAAGAAAAACTCCAAAAATTTTTAAGTTTTCATTTACATCTCCTTAGAGAGGATCATAGGGCTGTTTTGATCGCTGCATGGACGGAAAAAAATCTAAGTTTTCTTGTCGCTGCATGATGAAAAAAAATCAAATTTTTCTTGTCGGTGCTGATTAGAGGAAGCAAAGCCTCTTTAGACGCTATTTGGTTAGGAAGTTTAGAAGTCTTTGGTCATAGCCACAATAGGAATAAGGGCACAATTGTCCACGTCCCATAGGTTGTTTGGTAAAGCTTTGGCCTCTTCAGGTGGAGGTCTAGAGTTCAACTTTGGGACTTCACATGTAATGGCTCTGCCAATTGTCACTCAATCTAACCTTTGCTTTGTGGGATATGGGGGGTCCCATAGGTACCATGCCCATTCACCTATACAATTGTAGTTTGAAAGTTAAAGCTCGAGGGAGAAGGCACTTGCTGAACCTTCATTAAAAAAGAAAAGAGAATAACGACACAACTAGAATTGAAGGACTCTACCTTGCATTCAAATGTCTCTTAAACTTGCAAGAAAATTTGATAAACATATTATGGCGGGATGATTAACCACTGGTGCATGTTATTTTGGTCGGTGGACCATATTTTGGGAAAGATCAAAGTTGTAACAAGCATTTTTTCAATCCCACTTTGATAGGAGATGGAAAGTGGTTGGTAGGTGTTCACTCACAACACGATTAAAAAAAAGGGGTATTCCATCTCAAGGTAGCTAAAAAGAGAGTAGTGAGGTGACATCTCCACAAAGACCACAATCAATATACATGAAGAGGATAATTGTGAAAATTGCATGAGGCCTTATGATCCAGGCAAAGTAAGACTTAGCTCACAAAAACACAAAGGACATAAGGTCGATCCAACTGACTTGAAAGGAACTTAATTTAGGAATTCCTATCTAGGGCTTATGAGTTGCCTTTTTGTTGAATTGACTCAATTAGTGCCCTTTTAAAGGAAGTCTTTGGGATTCCATCCCTCGAAAAGTCACCAAAGAGATAGCATTTGTGGTATATTGACTCTCATTCTTAAGTGTCCTTCCCATCATTCTCACTTTGAGCGACATAAAAGGGAGGGGTCTCACAAAGAGAAATGGCATTGCGTCATACTCTTGGCGACTTGAAAACGGGGCTTAGACATCCCTCCATAGGAATAATATGGATCACAATACTTGATTCTTGGTACCTTAATGGGATCATATCTTCACACCCATAAAGAGGAGAAGAGCAAACTTGACCAAAAAAAAAGGCATCAATGTCAAAATTTGGACACACCAACCTACTTTTTGGGGAAACATCTTGTCTATCCAAAGGTTACGTTTGTGAAGTATCTACTTTGTGAACGAATCAAGCATGTGAAACTAAAAAGGTGAACGGGGGAACCTTTTTTAATTTTATTTTAGTGTGTGATTGAAGCATTTAAAAGGCACAAAGAGCATTCATTGAAAAGAACATTTGATTGTTTGGGGGATAGCTTTCTTGAGTACTTGGCATACTAAAAGTTTGTGTGACAATTAGTGAATCATTGGGATTTGCAAAGGAATACCTATTTGAATCATTGTTGTGAATTGATTGTGGCTTTGAAATTTAATAGGGGATCAATTATTTATGTGAGCCAAATTAAATTATATGTACACAATAGATCACATTCTATATCGATTGATCCAATAAAACTTAGGAACCCTAAATTCTCAAAATCCACTCAAAGTGAAGGAAAAATTAGAGGAATGTAGGTTTGATGGTTCCAACCACTAACAATTGAGATGTTTTCTTGAAGGCTCTTGTCGATGAGTTCATTTGTGAGCTCTCAAAAACACGTGCCAAGCATGACACTATCTCTTTGATTTACAACTTAAGGAAATTGAGTGATGAATCCTTGAGGTTTGGGGCTACATGATAATGATATTTAGATCGAGGCCCAGCTGGCAAATGACCATCTAGAAGGAGGGTAATCTCTTTATTTTTGGAAGGATCGGCCAATGGGCAACTACTCTCTCTAGTCTATAGCTCTAGGCCCACTTCCTTGAATGAATGCATTACAGAATGCAAAGATTTAGAGAAAAATTTGGCCCTAGCTATAAAACATTCACCTATTGGGTTCAATACCTTGACTTCCACTAGATCAATGGAGTCTTTAATTGAAGAAATTTTTGGTTTGGTGATTGAGAAGCTAAAGTGTGAGCGAGCTAGACAACATCAAGGCATGACTTATGATTAGAATTTTCCATCTCTTGGGAGATGGAATACTAGCAAAGAACACTCCATGCAATGGTACCATAGGATGCCAAGACATGATCTTATGAATCATAGTAGGTTACCTCAAACAAAGGGTCTACTTTTCCCTATGAAAGTTTTAGATGACAACAAAGGACAATCTTCTTTATTGATGGAAATGAAAATTCTCGATCCCAACTTTGGCCATCCAAAATTCTACCTAGAGAATGAAAACACACGTCTAGTAATGGGTTTTATTGGGCATAGTCTGCATCAAGAAGAAATGTTTGCTTTTGCAAACAAGGCAAGAGTTGTTTCCCAAAAGCAAGAATGCACTACACATACAATTACCCCTATAAGTCCTTATTACAAATGTGATGGAAAACATTTCCTAGAAAATTGTCTTAAATCCTCTAGAGCTATTATCGCAAGGATCATTTAATCAAGGATTGCCCTCAAACATCCTCATAACATGTCTCACATGACACTTGAAACTAGGGAGACCAAAATAACTTATGGTGAATCTAAAGGGCATGTGCCTCTTCAAGCAATCACATGTGCCCATACTAAATAGTAATAGTCTGAATGATTAAAGATGAGGAATCATCACCGTATGCATCCCTCCGTATAAGACTATCTAGAGATAAGAGGAATAAAAAAAAGCATTTGACCTAGAAACAATGCAATAGAAGTGGGGAAAGAAAATGGGTAGCATAGAGAAGGAATGGAAAGATGCTAAAATAGAGGCCGCACGAGGGGAATCAAGAACTACAAGATCTCAAATGTCTTCTAGAAAAAATCATTAAAATCTCTAGTTATGGATAGAAAAATGTTTACGTACATAAAATAAGAGATTTAATTGCATTAAAATAATGAAAATTACATATCATTCTTTTAATGAAAAATAACTAACATCACTATAGTTTCTATGCCAATACTGAAATTAGCATTATAAAATTAGTGAATAAATCTTATTTTTTATATCCTTTAATGAAAACTATATTTTTTTAGAAATATTCAATACTTATGCTAACATGTTTCATCGTTACATTAATGAATGGTTTCTTCCAATAATTGTAAAAATTAATTAAATAATGTCTCTTTTTCAGGACACTAAAGTGTCTAAGTACAACACTAATGTTAAGTACATATGCTACACACGTAACCACCTCAAGCCAAAGCTATGTGGTAAAGCCTAACTTTTGACCATACACTTATCTCCATGAGAGAGGTTTTCTTTCTTTCAACAACTCCATTTTGTCGAGGTGTATATGGCACTATACACTGGTGTTTTATTCCACATTCAGCCAATAATGCATTAAAATCAAAAGACATGTATTCCCCTATCGATCATAATGGAGGGTGCCCATTTTACATGCTGATAGATTTTAAGCCAAAACTAGAAACTGTTTGAAGCACATAAAAACTTAGCTTTCAATGGATGCACCCATGCATGCTTGAAAAATTCATCAATAAAAGTCACAAAGTAAAGTTATTTCCCAAAAGAAGGTGTCTGCATAGGACCACATGCATTAGTATGAACAAGTTGCAATTTTTGAGTAGCTCCAACTGAACCATCTTTTGGGAAGGCAGAACACTGCATTTCGCCCAAGATACAGGTTTCATAGACATGCTTACCAGGTACCTCAAACTTGGGTAGAGAAGACACCATTTTAGATTTTTGTAGGCATAGCAAACTAGCAAAATTCTGATGATCAAAGCATGCATGCCAAAGCTTTACATGTGAGATAGCCTAAGAATATTGAATTGCACATGCTAAATCATTGGTAGATTCTACATATTCTATGGGCTAATATAGCCCAAGACATAAAATGCAAGAAGAAATAATAACATCACCATTTGAGAGATCATGAACTATACACTTGTCATAAACAAATTTGACAACCAAGCCAATCTTGGCTAATGCTGACATTGACAATAGAATTTTCTTGATGCTTGGCATAAAATAAGCATCTAAAAATGTTAAAGAAATGCCATAAGCAATAGTTAGAATGATCTTACCAACTCCCATTATACGATAAGAGGAGTTTTTATCACATGTGACAGGATTCCCTGTAGGGGAAAGCTAAAAACAACTGAAGAAACTGCACTATGAGGTAATATGTTTGGTTGCCCCACTATCAAAGTACAAAATATTTGAGTCTATTTTAGACATACACTGTTCATGAGAAGATGGGTCATAGTTGCAAACAATAGTAAATGCCCATTCTTTTTTTTGCACAAGATTCACAGACTTTGATTTAAGTGTAGAGGCCTCTACAACAACCATTCTAACCTCTTTTTTCTTTGCCTCTTTTGTAGCCAATTTTGGACAACTCTTTATGACATGATAATTTCCTTTACATTATTTGGAGAATTGTTTCTGCTTTTGATTTCTCTTCTCATCTTTTTCTTCCTTTTTTGACTTTGCAGAATTAGCAATTTTTTTCTTACTAATAGATGAGTGCCATTTACCTTTTCCCTTTTAACTAGGTAAGAAAGCTTGATCTGTTACATGCCTAATGGACATGTCCTGCCTGGACTAATCTTCCTGCAACAAAATAGAGAATAACTCCTCAAATATTAATTTGGATTGCCTTTCATCATCAATCGAAGGGTAGAGGAAAAACTCTGATATGAATATGAAAGACCATTGAGAACGGTTTGCACAAGTGAGCTATCTAGAGAGACTTCATATGCTGAAATCAATTGCTCTTTCAAATCATTGATCTTTGTCAAAAAATTGTCCATTCCTTCATTCATATGATCACTCTCAAACTGTTTTTGGAGGTAAGAAACTCAAGCCTCATTTCTTGCATGGTAGAAAGTGATAAGTATATCCCAAGCATCCTTGGTTGTATTGAAAGAGAGAATATGAAGGATAATGGCACGTTTGCCTGAGCATCTCTTCCATCCCAACAAAGTTGCTCTATAGTAAGTGAAGTAGGAATTGCAACACGAACAAGAATTTGAAGGTCGTCATCTTCAACACCATCTGTCACCTCCAATAACCATATTTGCAGGTGTAGTAGGTTGTTTTTCAACACCCTGCATAATATTCCACAATCCTTTTGCTACTAATACATGAAACATCATATATGCTCTTCTACATCAACAAAGGCTTAGATCCTTGACAATGATGCCAAAGGTGTTTGTCGTAGACCTATGTGGCTCCAAAGAGTCACCTACAAGCATCAAGTGGATGATTAAAAACCACCAAATTATCAACCAAGCATCTACTCGATCGAGGGTACAAAAACCTACATGAAGATCCTTGGAAAGAGAAAGAGTGGATTTTGAAATTAACAGTCTCTAGAAATTTAGAGAGATGTATATGCATTGGAGATTACCCCCTTCTCACATATGAAAACATGTGAAATGAAAAGTTATACACCCATGAATATTTAGATATGAAAAAAAAAGCATACTTACAAAAACGAGTATATGTACTTGTCTGGGAAACTCTACCTCTTTTTTGGAGGTCCTCATGTGCGTAGAGAAAACTCCAATGCAAGGAAAAGACAAATCTAAACCTATATACCCCTTGGGACACTCTTTCCTCACCATATATTGTTGGAGTTCGAGGTTTGCAAAAGCACATAAACAACACAAGGAAGAAGAAGAAGCTTAGAGCACAACACAATATAGAATGTTACCAACTGAATGTACAAAGATAAGTTACTCGTTAGGGTTATAGGAATATATAAAAGCCAAGGGAAAAAAAGCTCTGAAAGAGGGAAAAAAGTGTCCCAACAGTCTTAAGTGTGTTCTCACACATCACTACCAAAATATATCAACAAAGTTGGGTACAACTCACATAGCAAAAGATGTGTTTAAGCCTCTTCCAATGCTTGACACCTGGGCAATGCATAAATGTAGTCATATGAGAGATAACAAACTGAATACCAGGCCGCATTCTGCATAAGTAAATCAAGCATCCAACAACCTATCAATACAAAAAAATATCAAATGCATCTCCAAGATCATGAAGAGTCAATCATAAACCTATTTCCCATCAAGAGAGATCATTATGTGGGTTTCGAGGCTCCCATGCATATGTGCGCATCTCTCCTCTCTTCTCTCTCCCTCCGTCTGCTCCTTCCTACTCTTGTTCTACATACCAAAGCCATTCATTGGTATCAAAGCATGTTGAAGGCTTGTGTGCAAGAAGCTTCAATGGAAGCTTAGGCCACAAGAGGTGAAAGTGCAGGTCGACATCTTTCAATAGTAGTTTAGTATTTTGGCCATAAATCGAGATAGGAAGCTTGGATTGATGCATTTTAAGTTAACACAGAGAGCTACAACTTCCTAGAAGGATGTAGAACCTGATTCAAAGTTTTAAATTGCCAAAAATGCAAAAAACACAGACTGATGTAGAAGACAAATCTATAATCACTTGGACAATAGGTCAATGTTTTGGCTATAAGTTGAGTTTTACAAATTGAAATGAGACGATTTGACTTGCTATGCATAGCTTGGGATAGCCTCTACAATTTGTAGAAGAACACAAATCCAAATTCAAAGTGCAAAGTCACCGAAATTGTAGAATACAGAACATGAGTGCTATAGGTGAAGGTGAAATTAACAGCTGATATTTGTTTTGTGCATATCTTGAGTTACACATCTCCGATTGAGGTGTTTCTTATCTCGTTATGTATTTGTTTTGTGCATATCTTGAGCTACACACTTCCAATTGAGGTGTTCCTTATCTCGTTATGTAGCGAAGAGAAAGTTCTCAAAGTTTGCCGAAGAGCAAAAATTTAGATTAAGAGGTTATCACTTTTGAAAAAGCAAAACACAGAGCAGCATATTTTCACCAAAACAACCCTAGTTGCTTTTGGAGTTTCATTTTGGTTTGGAACTTCTTCGAGAGAGATTTTTTGGTGTGCAAGCTCTTATTTTCAGAGCTTCAAGGCATTATACATGCATGATCACTGTGGTAGCTCCTCCATATGAGAGTAGAGCATGATCTTGTCACGTAGATGTATAGTGGCATTGTGGTGTATATCTTGCTTATGCCACTTGGTTATGAATTTAGTTACCAGTTGCAGACAATTCTGTGAGAGTTGATTATGGATCTTGGTTGGTACTTGTATCTTTGTTTTCTTTGCAGGTACGTGATCTAGATTAGAGCCTCAATTACACATTCGTTTATCACTGTTATTAGCATTTGGTCATTGATTGATATGTATTTGCGAGTGTGATTCTTGGCATATCTGGATGGTTTCCCACATGGTTTATTTGGTTCAGAGTCCATTTTATAGAGGAGATGCTGCTGAAATTTTGACAGCTTTTATGCTAGAAGAGAACTCTAGTGGATCTTGAAGCTTGTGTGATAGCTTTGGATCATTGTTGATCTCCATTAACTTGGACTTCATCACAGGTTATTTGTGACAGGTTGGACCATCTTGCAGGATTCATTCTTGAGTGGGAGATACATCATCATTGTATTGGCATGTATTTCTATTAATTTTTGGCATGTGTAGTCACCATTATCCTTGATTGGATCAGTGACAGGTGGTGATAGATTACTCATTGTCCTTTTGATATTGGTCATCTTGTTTGATTGCTCAATTTATAGGGGATACTCTGTCAAAATTTTTCCAGGATTCTTTCACATCTACTTTGTCAGTTTGGAGACTTGGTGAGCAGGCTTATGCTCATGATTCTATGTGCATGCTAGATGCATGGTTATGTGAGAGGTGGCTCACATGGTTCCTTCTCCATCGAGACATTTGTGATGTGAGTTGTGCATATGGAAATGCGGGTGTGATCCTATTGAGGATAGAGTATTATTTCTAGTCTCTTATTACATTGCTAGTCTCTTGGATTGCCAGCATGGTGTCTTCTCGGTTTGATAGCATTGACTTTTCGAGATGGAAAGCTCAGATGTGGCATACATTGGTTTGTGCACAGTTACATATGTATGTGCATAGAGATGCACAGAGGTCTCGTGACATGCCCAACCATGTATGGATGGATATGGATGCATTGGCTAGCTCCACTATCCGGTTATAGCTTGTGGATTCTATATATGAGTCTGTTATGTATGAGGAGATGAGTAGTGAATTATGGCAAAGATTACATGATATGTATGCGAGTCCATTGACTCATGTGAGATGTAGATCACATCGACGACTTCGATGTTGGCATTGTGCTCATGAGGTCCATATTCGATGACGTTGCTTCAGGCGGATGTGACGACGACGTTAGAGATATGCACATGATGCAGGTCAGGTAGTGATTTCAGGAGAGTCTATGGCAGTTGATTATGCCAGTGATGGTGATATCACTTTCTCCTATGGTTTATCTCAGGATTCCTCATGTTCATTGGATATCACACATATGGCTTTGTTGCTTGATGCATTAGCCACTTTTCATGTTACTCTACATCACGAGTGGTTTTGTCAATTCTCAGGTGAGAGTTGTGGATGTGTGCACATGCCTGATGGTACGACATATGACATTGAGGATGTAAGAGATGTATGCCTTATGCTGCCTAGTGGAGCATCGCTTATACTCAGACATGTATGCTATGTGCCTTCATTCCCTACGAGCTTGATTTTAGTTAGCCAATTATAGGAGAGCAGATGTTATGCATTCCTTGGTGAGCATTATTTTCAGTTGCAGTTGGGACAACTTATGCTTGTCAGAGGTGCTAGGATTGGGCAGAGGTATCCACTACAGGTACTTCATGTGAGAGACAGTCTTGTCTCATTGGTAGTTCAGCCTTACGTGCGATGTGAGACTCATCATGTTTCATTTTTTCTACCTACACACATTCATGATGCACATGTATGGCACGATTCAGATGCTCAGATGGATGCACATGTAGAGCATGTTTTGGATGCTCATGATGCTTATATAGAGCATGCTTTTATTGATCATATGGATGCTCTTACAGAGCACACTTTGGATGATCAGCTGGATGCTTTAGAGCATGATGTGGATGCTCGTGTAGAGCATTGTGATGATACTCACTTAGAGTTAGATCATCAGATGGATCTTGGTGTTGATGTTGTGCAATTAGCTCATGTGGAGCATGATGATACACTTGGTGTGGTAGAGCATGATAGCTCTTATGATACACAATATTCATGCATGGCTGACATGCTCTAGTTAGCCAGGATACCATAGGTTTTGTCAGCATTTGAGAGTCTGATGTATGAGTTGTTATGCTCGAGACTAGACATTGCAGTTGCTATTGGAGCATTTGCACTTGGAGTTGTCAATCATTGGATGATTGACATATGCATCGAGCGAGTGGGAGCTTTGCAAGAACTTCATCAGTTCTTGCATCAGTCATATGTGAGCTTGACTCTTGTCGATATGATTCTAGAGGAGTTTGAGGTGCATGGATACACCTTGTTCGAGGCAATTGGTGTAGGTTGATCCGTATGGGTTGAGATCCGGACTCTTCCTCTACATTATTTTATAGTCCTACATCATTCTTTGTATACGTTACCACTTATGGTCACATTGACCCTTAAGTGGGAGATTGTTGGGGATGTAAGGGTCATGTGACCTTACCTCTATATTCATATATATACATCATATATAGAGCATTGCCTCAAGAGAGATCATTATGTGGGTTTTGAGGCTCCCACACATATGTATGCATCTCTCCTCTCTTCTCTCTCCCTCCATCTCCTCCTTCCTCCTCTTGTTCTGCACACCAAAGCCCTTCAGAGTAGCAGTAGGTTTGCAATCGTTAAGTCCATAGCACTGCAATAATTTGTCAATATATTATGTTTGAGACAAAGCTATTTCCCCATCAAGTTGCATAATTTGAATGCCCAAATAATGATACAAATTCCCCAAATTTGACATCTCAAAAGAGGCATGCAAATCAGACTTAAATTCAACAATATGCTTCTGATTAGGAACAGTGAGCATCATGTCATCAAAATATACAACAATGATCACAAGTACATCATCAACACACTTAACATATAAGGTGCTCTAAGTTGGACTATTCTCAAAAACATGTGCTAGAAAATAGGCATGTTTATTTTCATACCATCCATGTAGTGCTTGCTTCAAACCATATAATGCACTTTCAACTTGCACACTTTGTTTTCATGCCCTTTCTACACAAAACCAAGGGGCTAAAATACATACAATTCTTCATGTAAATCACCATTTAGAAATGAAATTTTAATGTCCAACTAATGTACATTCCAATCATGATGAGATGCAGGTGGACAAATGGTACTAATAGTGGTCATTCGGCATGTGGGAGCAAAGGTCTCATCAAAATCAATGCCTCTCTCTTGAGCATAACCTTTTGCAACAAGCCTAGCCTTATACATGGCAATTGTTCCATTAGGCTTATGTTTTAGCTTGTATACCCGCTTAGTGCCAATGACCTTTTTTCCTAGAGGAAAATCACATAAAGATCAACTGAGGAAATGACTCCTGAAGACATAACTGTCTATGAAAAAACTGCCATGTCTCAGGTGGTATGTTAGGTCGCCTCTTATTTTTCTCCACCATACAATATCTCCTATTAATTTAATCTCAAACAGAAAAAAAAGAATCAGAATACATACAAATATATACACACACATACACATACACATACCCACACACATATACATGCAAACATGTACACATACATATATGCATACATATAACATAAACACACATATACATATCCACATATATATGTACACACATACACATACATGCATATACACTCATTCATACAAAATACAGGCATTTATCCCACAATAATGTGTATTTGTGTATATGTGTGTATGTGTAGATGTGTATATGTGAATATGTGTGTATGTGTAAATATGTATATGTGAATGTTTATGTATGTAAATAATCAGATTATTAATATCAAATACCATTATTTGTACATTCCTATCAATTAGATGGAACTTCACCACCGTCTCCTAATCGTGCAAAGACTATATACTATAAGTATATCAAACTTTTAATTTTAAATATATGTGATAGATACATAACTGATATATTTTTTTGTTTCTTGTTATAATCAGATTCTGATCAATTAGAATGCACTCCACCACCTCCTACCCATGCAACAACTTGACATGTGTCCTCCAATAGGAATTATGATGAATTTTACTATGAAGAGCATATTACATGTTGGTGTAACTCTTGCTATGGCACTTATTGAAGACCACGATTGGAATGTATTGAACATGAGGTAGAGTATGGTACTTTTGAGTGTGCACCATCACCTGGTCAACGTGATAATGCTTGGGTATTATTTTTTCTATAAATTAATGTCATTATATTATTTAAAAACCATATAAAAATCAAATTGCTGTTGATATACAGGAATACTTGCTCGATGATGATGATGATGATAATTTTTCTCATAATGTTAATATACCTCGTACATGTCATGGACTTGTTGTTCTTCAATTAAAAACAAAAGTTTCTAGAAATCCTCTACCTCCTGGTTTAGAGACTAAAACGGCTGGAGATTATCCATTTCCAGCTCGTGATTGTTCTCTAGTACAAACATATGATAGTTGAAGAAGATATGGAGGATGGAATAGAGGACCACTTCCTTTAGATGGAGAGGTTTTCAACTTTTCGGGTAATCTCTATATGATTTCTTCATCCACTATTACTAACGTTGGTCGTGGTCTCTTTATTGTAGAGGATTTATATGTGCCTCCGAACTTTGAAGTCACTCTTATGTCATTTTGTGGTCCTATATATGGATGGGGAGATTGGCATCGACTTGCACATTATGCTCAAAACATGAGTACTTATGGAATATGCTTGAATGCAACATGTCTTACTAGTAGAAGGATTTCACATGCAGAAAATGAAAGATTATATATTGACGGAAGACCTTACATGCATGAAAATATAGCAGGTTTAAGAAATAGTAGTCGAGGGTTACATAATAGTTCAAGGACTAATTGCACATTTGAGGAGCATGAAAATAGTCATGAATCACCATACATAAGTAGAGATGTATCAAGATACATAGTTGTTAATGTTATTACTACATTGCATGCTGGTGATGAATTATTAGTGAATTATGGATGGCGTAGACCTCCAAGAGCACCTTTTAACTAGAGAGAGAATGAAAATTTTATATTCATATTTAATAACTTATATATATAATTTTATGTTTAAAGTTTACTTTTTATTCATTTATGGAATACTAATGATTTTTTATTCATATGTGTAGATTCCAACGTATGATGTTGATGATATTCCTCCACACCATTCACAATCTCCAGTAAGACCTCATTTATTAGAAGCTTCTATGAGGAGGCTACACAAAAGTGATCCTGTGGAATATGCAAGGTTGAAAGATCTATATTCAAAAGAAGATAAAGTACAAGATTTGTGCGTCAATGATGAAGATGATGGCATAGTAGATTTTATTGAGGATTGGTATCAAAATGGCACGGAGAGCATTGATATTTCTAAAAATGAGAAATATCTTCGAGAGGAATGTCTAAAGCATGTATATGAAGGAAGTCGTTTGACACGACTAAGTGCGAGCTTACTTATTCTCAATCTTCAAAATCATTTTGGATGGAGTAATGTATCTATTTCGACACTATTAAGGTATAATTTTCAATTTTCTATCTATTTATATATATACGTGCATAAATATATACATATAAATACATGCATATATAGACATACACAAATTATACATGAATGCATACACACATATAAACATACACACACATATACACACATACACATGTTATGAGAGTAAGGTCAAATTATACATACCTGTATCAAATGAAGATGTTTTGTCCATCTAGCCTTTAGAATTGTCCATCCAACCTTTAGAATCTTCCTGACACATCTGTTTCTCCTATTCTAGTCGACCTAATACCTGTGCTGCTAACTTTTTTAAGAACTTTGCATACAAATATTAAGTATCAGTCAGCTATGGAGGTATTAGGTCGTTAGGAAAATGGGAAGACCAAATTTATCTTGAAGATTTTGAAGGATGGAAAAATAATTTTAAAGGATGGGCAAAAAGAAATACTCCATTCAATGCAGGTTTTTATTCTTACTTTAGATAAGGTAAGAACAAGAACTTTCATTGAATGGACACTTTCTGTCTGCCCATCCTTTAAAACTATTCATGCGTCTTTCAAAATCTTCAAGATAAATTTGGTCCTCCTATTTTCCAAATGACCTAATACCTGGATAGCTAACTAATATTTTATATTTGTAAACAAGTATGTAAGCCTTATTTAGCAAAGCAAGTAATAGATTGACTATAAAATGGGAGACAGCCAGACAATTAAGTGGTCTAGATATCTATATGAAAGTCTACAAACCACAATAAACAAAAAGACAATTAGAAATGAAATCAAATATACACACCTACACATGCATACATACACATACATACATACACATATATATACACATAAACATTCATATACACATGTTATGAGAGTAAAGTCAAATTATACATACCTGTATTGAATGAAGATATTTTGTCCATCTAACCTTTAGAATTGTCCACCCAACATTTATAATCTTCTTAACACATCTGCTTCTCCTATTCTAGTCGACCTAATACCTACACTGCTAACTCTTTTACGAACTTTTCATACAAATATTAAGTATGAGTTAGCTATGGAGGTATTAAGTTGTTTGAAAAATAGGAGAAGTAAATTTACCTCAAAGAGTTTGAAGGATGGAAGAATAAATTTAAAGGATGGGTGGACACAAAGTGTTCATTCAGTGTAGGTTTTTGTTTTTACTTTAGCTACGGTAAGAACAAGAACTTGCATTGAATGAACACTTCATGTCTGCCCATACTTTAGAATTATTCATCCATTTTCCAAAATCGTCGAGAAAAATTTACTTTTCTTATTTTCAAACAACCCAATACGTCCATAGTTACCTGATACTTAATCCTCGTAAACAAATATGTAAGTATTAGTTAGCAAGGCAGGTAATAGATTGACTATAAAATAGGAGACAACCAAACGATTCAGTGGTCTAGATATGAAAGCCTGCAAACCACAATATACAAAAAAAAAAATAAAAGAGAAATCAAATATACACAGCTACACATGCATACATACATATACATACATACATACACATTCATACATACATACACATACATACATACATACATACATACACATATATACACACATACACATACATTTATGCATACACATACACATATGTATATATACATACATATACACCTATAAAACACATATACACACATACATACATATACACATACGCATACGTATACACATGCACATGCATATACACATCCACATCCACATACACATAAGAATACACATATATAAAATTATATGCATATATATATGTATATTTATTTATTTATTTTTATTAAGATGTCTTTTTTTTATGAACGTACATATTATTATCTAAAAAGTTTTTACCAAGTTAGAATATTCTTCATACCTCACATGATGAAATGAAGAAGATAATCAACAATCTTGGTATAGATTATCAATGTATACATGCATGTCCTAATTATTGTATTTTATATAGAGGTGAATATGTAGACTCTTTGACATGTCAATCTCCTCGTGGATGAAGGTGGTAAAATCCCAAATGTCAATCTCCTTAATATAAGGATGAAGAAGGTAAAATCCCAAAAAAGGTATTGAGACATTTTCCATTGGCTCCACAGATTAGACATATGTTTCAAAGCCCCGAATTATCAAAGCTTTTGACATGGGGACAAGATCATAAAAGTACTGATGGAATAATCAGAATTCCTCATGATAATGTTGCTTTTCAGCATATTGATTCTACATGGCTTGAATTTGCACAAAATCCACAAAATTTAAAGTTAGGAGTTGCATTAGATGGGGTTAATCCATTCTCCATGAAATCCAGTAAATGGTCAACATGGCTAGTGGTAGTCATAAACTACAATCTTCTGCCATATCTTAGCATTAAAAAGGACATTTAATGCTTTCACTTTTAATCCCAAGAAAAAAACCAATTAAAGATATGAATATATATCTTGCTCTTCTCGTTGACAATCTCCAAGAGTTATGGAGAGGTATTAATGTCATTGATGTATTGAAAAGCATCAATGAAAGACATATTACGGTTCGTGGTATTGTGGCTTGGACTATTCATGATTTAGGATATGGTGTTTGTTCATGTATTGATCTAATTTTTTTATTCAATATGCATACAAATAAATGTGATTTAATCTAATTATATTTTTATCGTTTTCATGATGCAGGAATATCTACTAAAGGTTATACAACTTGTCCATATTGTGGTGATTGGTTGAGATAAATCTATAGTAAGAATCTCAACAAAAATATTTATCTTCGATATCGAGATTCTTGCCTGATGATCATCCATTAAGATCTAAAAGAGAAGCGATACATTTTAAGGGAAAGCTTGAAACATGTCAGTGTCCAAAACCTATGACACTTATGGATTGGTATAAAAAATGGACAGATGGACCTCTGATAGATCCAGAATCAGAAATCTTCAGTGATGATGGAGATAATGAGTATGTGAAGAGAGGTAAAGGAAAATTGGCACTCGTAGAGAAGATATCAATATGGTATTCTTTGGAGTATTGGAAAGAGTTAAAAGTATGTCATCTTCTTGATCCTATGCATATATTCAAGAATATTGGTTATTCACTATGGCAACATCTTCTTGGACTAAAAGATACCATAGCATCAATGAATGATTTGAAAGATCAAGACTCAAAACCAAAGTTATGGCCAGTTTTTGATAGACATCGATAGGAAATGACTTATGCACCTACTCCTTGGGCACTTACAAAAAAAGAGATACAGACTATCAATAATAGGATTCAATTGATTTGGACTCCTACAGGATATGGAGCATCTTTCCAAAACATGTTTACTGTGGATGATAAGAGCTTATCTGGGTTAAAGACCCATGATTGGTATAAATTTTTGAAACATATTTTACCTTTGGTTATCGATGGATGTACAATGAAAGGAGTACGAGATGTGATCTATCGTCTTGGATCGCTTATAAGGTAATTATGATACTTTAATATATATGAATATTTGATATCTTTTATTTTTTAATTAACTTCTTTATAATTTTTTTTATGATATGTATAGGTGGATTACATCAAAAGAGATTGACAAAAACTCGATCCCATAAAAAAAAAAGTGAATGCAAAGAGCTACTATGTTTGATGGAGAAAGAGCTTCCTACTTCATTTTTTGACATTCAGGTTCATTTATTAGTCCATCTTGTAGATGAAATAGAGATTGCGGGTGTTTTCAACACTCGATGGATGTTTTGGGTTGAGCGATTTATGAGAATATTAAAAGATTATATGCAACAAAGAGCGAAACCAGAAGGATCCATGGCAAAGGGTTGGATGCTTGAAGATTGCATGTATTATGTTAGTGAGTAGCTTGAAAGAGTTCATGAAGAAGCTCCATGTGCATGGACCAACGAGTCTTCTTCAAAAATAATAGATGAGGTATTATAAGGTAAGGGAGTTTCATTTTTATTTATATTTCAAGAAAAAAATGATGTTTCTACTTTTGTAGCATATAATAGCGAATGCATGCAAGCATTCCTTCGCGAGTACGAATAGGAACTTCAAAATTTCTCAAGTAAAAGGCAAAGAAAGAAAAGATACAGATGTAATCTCGATAATAATGAGATTACAAATATATCTTCTTTCACAGATTGGCTGTATAGTTGTTTGCAATGCGTCAATGCAAATAATGAAGAAATCTCAGATTGAACAGAGAGAGTTAATGATAGGTTATGAACGAAAGGTAATTTTATTTTAATAATATTTTGCTTTTTTCATATACATATATTAGTTTCTATTCAGTAATTTAATTTCTTTTGCAGGCTCGAATGTTCACTAATATATGGGCTTTTGGACAACATATTAGAATCAAAGCCATTGATTCTTTACGTAAAATAGAGTATTCTAGTATTGTTGTTTCTTTCAAGCAACTATCACGTGCTAGCTCAAAAGACATGAACCTTATAGATGGAAAACTTGGTTATGTGGGAACTGTTGTTGGTACCTATCGAAATATCATTTCGTACATTCAAATAGGTAGAAAAAAAGTTTATATTTTTTATGATAGAGTTTATTATTTTTTAAAGCACTTAATAATTGGTTTTTATTTTTATATATTTTGATAGGTCATTCTAAAGGTTAATTGGTTTCGAGCTGAGTATAAAGGTTGTAATTCCACCTTAAGAAAGGAATTATCTGGGTTTTGGGAAATTGATTCTTCCAAGGTAATGCGATATACTAAAGAACCATATATTCTTCCTGGAAATATTGAACAAGAATTTTTTTATAAAAACCCGAATGCTCATCCTTGGTGGCAAGTCATTCATGTTCAACCTAGAGGTAGGTCATTGTTTGAATAGTTTATTCTTAGAGAGATCGAAGAAAGTCCTCTTGATCATTCACCATCAGATACTGATACATCAACATCTGAAAGAGAAATTAGAATCATTATACATGATAGTGATAATAATCTTTTTGATGAAGAGGATAATACTCTACATGCTGATTCTACTGATTATGAAGAGGAATTACCAAAAATTGATATTAATCCATCAATAGATGATATGACTCATGAGAACACATATTTAACAATAGAAGAATTAAATGAAATCAATAAGGATAATGAAGATGAGACTATATTGATGTCTTGCCAAAATGATGGCAATAATGAAAACATATGAGCAGATTAGATAGTAAATTCTACTCTAGTTATCGATCAATAACTTGAAACTTCTGAATGGATATCAGATAATAGATTCTCCTTGATTCAACTAGAATATCGATGAATCCTACTAGAGATATGAAATCATGTTCTTTTAAGTTAGAACATGAAGCTCGCGGGTATGCCTAATTATTTTATATATAGCTTTATCTTCGAGGAGCAAATTTTTCTCATGTATGTATGCATATGTGTGTGTATTCATGTGTATTATATGTATACATGTGTTAGTATGCATATATATGTGTTCCGTCTATATGTATATGTGTGCATGTGTGTGATATATGTATACATGTGTTAGTATGCATGTGTATATATGCATATGCATTTGTGTAAAATATTCATGTAATATATGCAAGTGTTTATAATTGTGTATGCATGTATAAGTATACATGTGTGCATGTAGGCATGTATATGTGATGTGTACATGTATATATGTATATGTGTCTATGTGTAAATGTGTACATTTAAATATGTATGCATGTATATATATTTATGTGTGCGTTTAGGCATGTATGTGTGATGCATAATGTATCTACTCCATTTTATATTTATGTATGTGTATCTACATGATGTGTATATATCTTTATATATATTATGATCCTCGTTGATTCGAGTAGCTATATATAGAGGCATAAGGTTGGGAGCAGATATATCTCTCTAGTAGGACGTCAGAGGAATAGATGCAATGTGTACATATACTTCTATCATATGGCTAAAAGGCTGAATTAGAGTTTCTCAATTAGGGTTTCTAAAACCCTAATATCAAAATTAGTGTTTTCGAATTAGGATTTTTGAAATAGGATTTCTGAATTAGAATATTTATAATAGGGTTTTTGAATTAGGATATATATATATATATATATATATATATATATATATATATATATATATATATATATATATATATATATATATATATATATATATATATATATATATATAAGTACACACACACACACACACACACACACACACACACATATATATATATATATATATATATATATATATATATATATATATATATATATATATATATATATATATATATATATATATATATATATATATATATATATATATATATATATATATATATATATATATATATATATATGTGTGTGTGTGTTGGTGTAAATTACAAGCCTACAGATTTGGCTCAAAGGATGCATTGAAGTTTATTCATACATGAAGAAGCATAGGAGCATATGCTAGTGGTTAATTACCACTTTACCTCATTGTAAAAGTCAAATTGACTTCGAATCTCTTGTAATCACCTACCGAAGGGATTCGTGGAAAATTAGTTGCTTGATTGAAAGAATATCTCCAAGCATTTAGGAGCTTGATCATAGGGAGCCAAAAGTTTGAATTTGAATTCAAATTTTTACTCATCTCTTATAAAACATGGACATGAAAAGTCGTGAGTAAGAGTGAGCACTCCCGATCCTAGCATTACTAATTTTTGCATGTGTGTGAGGTCTACACTCTATCCCACACCTCTCTACACCATTTGGCAATGATATTCATGCCAATGGATTTGTATACAAATGTTCATTAATACATACATTCACATTGTCCATCTATTAGTTCTCTATTAGTCTACTCAAAAGTGTGTTAACTTGTCAAGGGCATATCTCGGTCAATTCTTCACCAAATTCAGTGATTCAAAGTTTGTTGGATTCAGCGTGAAGTAATCTACGTGCTATTAAAGTTTGAAGACATTCTATTCAGCCATTTTGGAGAAATCTGCATCGAGGTGATCTCTGGTCATTTTCTGCTACAGTCCTAAAACATCGGGGGTATAGCTTAACATGCTAAATTGATTTCTCTTAGCATAGTTTATTATTTTACATTGTTCCACTTGAAATAGGTAGCTTACTAAGCTAATTAGATACCCCTAAGAGGAATTTTTCCAATTCCTACTGTGCTGGTCATATTGAGCAAAATACCTAGCAGGTGTCAAGACATAAATAGAAGGTTTTCTTGAGTTTGTGACTTCCAAAGTTATCTGTTTTGATTCAATCATTACACACATCATTTCCAAAGTACATAGGACATTTTATGGTATCATTGGAAAGATAAGGAGGTCTAGGTATGAACTCTGAAGCAAAAGAGGGCTGGTACAAAGTAGGCTTAGCAGTACCTACTCAGTCTCTTGGTGCATCCATCCATCTTTCCCAACAGTGGTATCACAGCAAAGTAAGGTAAAATGGGAGATGTTTTTCCTTCATTCATTGATAAATTGGACAGGAACAACTATCAAGCATGGTCTCTAAGGATGAAGACCTACCTACAAGCAAGGAGTCTCTATGGATACATCTCAGGAGATGAGGAATTGCCCTCATTCAAAACAAGAGGATTACCAACCAAGGAAGAACATGAATGACTCAACACATGGTGTGCTAAGGATGCATTGGCAAGGTCTTATTTACTCAACTCTATATCTGATTTTCTTTTGCCACATATTAGAAATTTTAAGACATCCCAAGAGACTTGGGAAACCTTGTCATCATATTTTTCCTCCAACACAAGGGCTAGGAAAAATCAGTTGTGGATTGAATTCACAACATTAAGGAAGCAACCTAAGCAAGCTGTTTCAGAATTTGTGACCAAGATTAAAGATGTAGCAGATCAGTTAGCAAGCATAGGAGAAGAGATTGAAGAAGAACAGATTGTAAGGCAAGTGATCAATGGGATCAAGTCTGATGACAAATGGGAAAGCTTCACCACAGCTATGGATCTTTACATGGACATGCACACTCCAGATCTCACAACTCTCATGGGACAATTGTTTACTCATGAAGCAAAGCTCAACAAAAATGAAGATACATCCAAAGGTAATAACTCTTCTTCCCTATATACTGATAAGAAGTCTAAAGATAAAGGCAAAAGCAAGAAGGTGGAAGATGAAGGTTCTACCTCCCAAGCCAACTATGCAGGGAGAGGTAGATCATCAAGAGGAAGGGGCAAAGGAGGTAAGCCAGGTAGGGGGAGATCTTATAACTCCTCACCATGCAACATTTGTGGTCTATCAAATCATACTACAGATGAGTGTTTTAGGAATTACAAGAATCGGAGAGGAAGAGGATATCAAAGAGGTGGCTACTCACAATCAAGAGGTAGATTCAACCATCACCAAGGCTACAACAATAATTACAATGGCAACTACCAAGGAGGATTCAAATCCAGGAAGGATTACAACAACTACACAGAGGAACAGGATGGCTCTCTTCTAATCATGAACATGACTTCGAAATCAGGTACAAATGATGACCACCTATTCTACATTGACTCAGGATGTTCAAATCATGTGGCTGGCAATGTAGCATTACTCTTTGATCTTGAGGAACCAAAAGGTAAGCATCAAGTCCAAACAGGTGATGACACAAAGCATTCTGTAGTTAAAGTTGGAAATGTTAAGACTTGTGATGGAAACCAGAATTTGTTGAGCAGGGTACTCTATGTACCAACCATTACCAAAAATTTGATGAGTGTTGGTCAGATTGTGGAGAAAGGTTTGCAAGTCAGATTCAATCAATATGAAGCATATGTGGAGGATCCAAGACATAGGTTCAAGAGGATTGCTAAAGGAGAAAAATCAGGTAGATTCACTTTTGAGTTAGAAGATACAAAGAACATTGCACTATACACTTATAAAGATCAGACACTTTTAGAGCTTGAGATTTGGCACAAAAGGTTAGGGCACATAGGAGAAAGAACCTTGAAACAAATGTGCATGGACCAATGTGTGCTTGGGATACCTAATGTATCCAAGCAACATATGATTTATAAGTGTGGTGCTTGTCAATTTGGGAAGTTTCACAGGTTACCCTTCTCAAGGAAAGGATACATGCATGAAGACTACCTAGAGCTTGTCCACACAGATGTATGGGGACCAAGCAAAGACCCCTCAGTCTCAGGTTCAAGGTACTATGTATCTTTCATTGATGATTATAGTAGATGGACTGTATTGTACTTTATGAAGCACAAGGATGAGGTATTTAATTGCTTTAAAAAATATCTTGCATTAGTTGAAAATCAGACAAGAAGGAATTTGAAGAGGCTAAGGTCAGATGGAGGAGGTGAGTACTTCTCCAATGAATTTGAAAACTTCTTGCAGGACAGAGGCATCAAAAGAGAGATAACCACAAGGTATTCTCCTGAACAGAATGGGGTAGCTGAGAGAAGAAATAGATTAATTGTTGAGACAGCTAGATCTATGCTTAATGAGAAAAGGTTACCTAACTATCTATGGGCAGAGAGTGTTTCCACTGCCACTTACCTCATAAACAGGTTACCATCTAAGTCTCTTGATGGCATGACACCCTATGAAGCATGGCATGGTAAGAGACCCTCACTTGACAATTGCAAAATATTTGGATGTGTAGCATATGTACACATTCCTTCTCAGATAAGAGGTAAGCTAGACCCAAAGGCTGAAAAATGCATCTTTATTGGGTATGATTTAAATAAAAAAGGTTACAGGTTTTATAATCCCATCAATAAGGGATTCATGGTAAGCAAAGATGTTGTCTTTGATGAAAATGATTCTTGGTATGAGAATGAATGCAGGAAGGTCAAGTTACCCTATGATTTGGAAGAGGAATTTCCCATTCTTACAAAGGAGGAACCTACTCAGAATGAAGCCTCAAGTTCAGATGATGAAGATACTATCAATCTTGAAGAATTCAAAGCATGGAAGTCCAAAGGCAAAATGAAGATGAAGAAGCTTGAAGACATACCTGAATCTTCAACTCAACCATTTAGAAGATCACAAAGAGAAAGCAAGAAACCTATCAGATATGGGTATGATACATCTCTTGTTACTAAACATTCTGTTTATCTTGCCAAAGATTTGTCAAATGAAGAACCAGGGTCATATGAAGAAGCAATAACCAAATCAGAATGGAAAGAAGCTATGGATGAGGAGATTGAAGCACTCAAGGAGAATGACACATGGGAGTTAGTACCTAAGAAGGACTCAATGAAGGTAATAGGATCTAGATGGATCTATAAGCTTAAAAGAAATTCAGATGGCACAATTAATAGGTACAAAGCCAGATTGGTAGCCAAGGGTTTTGCACAAACCCAAGGCATTGACTATGAGGAGACATTCTCACCTGTGGCCAAGATGCCAACCATCAGAGTGTTGGTAAGTGTAGCTGCATCAAAAAACTGGAATATGTACCAATTGGATGTCAAGAATGCTTTCTTGAATGGATGGATTTCAGAGGAGGTATATATGTCACAACCTCCTGGCTATGAGGACCCTAAGAAGGTAACATATGTTTGCAAATTAAAAAAGGCTTTATATGGATTGAAGCAGGCACCTAGGGCATGGAATTACAGGTTAACTACATATCTCCAAGACCAACGATTTGTCATGAGCAAGGCAGATACTTCTCTGTTCATCAAGAGAAGTAATTCAGAGGTAATATACCTTTGTGTTTATGTTGATGACATCATCATTACAGGTAATGATGTCAATGGAATCAGATATATCAAAAGTCAAATGATGAAGGAGTTCAAGATCAATGATCTTGGTCTATTGAAGTATTTTTTGGGACTTGAATTAGTCTACACTAATTCAAGGATATACATCACTCGGAAAAAGTATATACAGGACATGTTGAAGAAGTTTCACTTGCAGGATGCCAAAGTAGCAAGCACTCCAATGGAGGTAAACCTAAAACTAAGTGCCCATGAAGGTGATGAAGTCAATGACATTACAGGCTATCAAAGTATGGTGGGTAGCTTGAACTATGCTACCTTAACAAGGATAGATATTGCATATGGAGTTAGTGTGCTAAGTCAATTTATGCACAAGCCAAGGATACCTCACTTAGAGGATGCCAAGAGAATCCTGAAGTATCTCAAGGGTACACAGAACCATGGTTTGTATTTCCCTTACACTTCAGATATTGATATCAAAATTTATTCAGATGCAGATTGGGCAGGATGCAAGGATGATAGGAGGAGCACTTCTGGATATATTTCTTTTGCAGGTGACAAACCAATTTCATGGTCTTCAAAGAAGCAACCTACTGTTGCTTTGTCTTCCAGAGAGGCAGAGTATAGAGGGCTGGCTAATGCCACACAAGAAGCAATATGGATTAAGCTTTTGTATACAGAATTGGGATTATACACTAGGTCACCAATTATCTTTGGAGATAATACAAGTTCTCTTCACCTTGCAGCTAATCCTATTTATCATGCTAGGACCAAACATATAGAGGTCCATTACCATTATGTGAGAGAGAAATTGATAAACAAGGACATTCAACTAACCTATGTATCAACCAACATGCAATGTGCAAATTTGTTGACTAAAGATTTGGATGGAACCAAACTTTGCAGGTTCAAATCCATGATTGGATTGCAGGATATACTTGAAGATTGAAGATGAAGACTTAAGCCAAAATGTTTGGCTTGAGGGGGAGCTGTTGGTGTAAATTACAAGCCTACACATTTGGCTCAAAGGATGCATTGAAGTTTATTCATACGTGAAGAAGCATAGGAACATATGCTAGTGGTTAATTACCACTTTACCTCATTGTAAAAGTCAAATTGACTTGGAATCTCTTGTAATCACCCACCGAAGGGATTCATGGAAAATTAGTTGTTTGATTGAAAGAATATCTCCAAGCATTTAGGAGCTTGATTATAGGGAGCCAAAAGTTTGAATTTGAATTCAAATTTTTACTCATCTCTTATAAAAAATGGACGAAAAGTCGCGAGTAAGAGTGAGCACTCCCGATCCTAGCATTACTGATTTTTGAGTGTGTGTGAGGTCTACACTCTATCCCACACCTCTCTACACCATTTGGCAATGATATTCATGCCAATGGAGTTGTATACAAATGTTCATTAATACATACATTCACATTGTCCATCTCTGATTTCTCTGTTAGTCTACTCAAAAGTCTGTTAACTTGTCAAGGGCATATCTCGGTCAATTCTTCACCAAATTCAGTGATTCAAAGCTTGTTGGATTCAGCTTGAAGTAATCTACATGCTGAAGTTTGAAGACATTCTATTCAGCCATTTTGGAGAAATCTGCGTCGAGGTGATCTCTGGTCATTTTTTGCTACAGTCCTAAAAAGTCGGGGGTATGGCTTAACATGCTAAATTGATTTCTCTTAGCATAGTTTATTATTTTACATCATTCCACTTGAAATAGGTAGCTTACTAAGCTAATTAGATACCCCTAAAAGGAATTTTTCCAATTCCTACTGTGCTGGTCATACTGAGCAAAATACCTAGCAGGTGTCAAGACATAAATAGAAGGTTTTCTTGAGTTTGTGACTTCTAAAGTTATCTGTTTTGATTCAATCATTACACACATCATTTCCAAAGTACATAGGACATTTTATGGTATCATTGGAAAGCTAAGGAGGTCTAGGTATCAACTCTGAAGCAAAAGAGGGCTGGTACGAAGCAGGCTTAGCAGTACCTACTCAGTCTCTTGGTGCATCCATCCATCTTTTCCAACAATATATATATATATATATATATATATATATCAGTATACACACACACACACACACACACACACACACACACACACATATATATATATATATATATATATATATATATATATATATATATATATATATATATATATATATATATATATATATATATATATATATATATATATATATATATATATATATATATATATATATATATATATATGCATGCGTGTGTATGTATGTGTATCTATATGTGCGTATGCATGTGTTGTGTGTGTGTATGCATGTGTATGTGTATGGATATGTGAGTATGTGTATGTGTCTATGTGTGTAACTGCATGCATGTGTATGTGTGTGTAAAAATGTGAATGTATGTGTGTGTATGTATAAATGTGCATGTATGTGTATATGTGTCTAAATGTGCATGTATGATGTATATGTGTGTGTATGCATGTATTTGTACCTCTAGTCTTACTCTTTTCTCTCTCTCTCTCTCATTTACATACATTCATACATAAAGACACATACTCATATCCACATATATATACATAAAAGCAATGAGTATAGTGCATTATCGTGATGATGCGCCATAAGTGTTCACATCTCTTTTAGACACCACTTATGCGACCGTCCTGTCACAAACTCTGTCTCAAGTGAACTAAGTATGTATTTTTTATCCCTCTCATCATGCTCACTACAAAAATAAAAAAAAATCGTGTAAATAAAACATAAGATATTTATTTCAACTTATATGTAAAATTTATACTTACTTCCACTGTAAGTGGACAAGGTGCAGGTAAGAGTCGCATTGTGCTCGCATTCTTCTCTTGAACTCCAATCCATTCCCTATGTACACAATGTTCCCCTCTGGCTCTATATCGCACTCTAGCCCTAAGGTGCCTATGCATGTCCTCATAGGCACCTGTGCTCTGCTATCATGATCTGGAGGTGGTATAGGTGTCCTAAAAATAGATAGATAAAAATAAATAAAAGTATGTGTTATAATATCATTAAAAAAATTTGTGAAAAAAAACATACCTATGAGTAGATAGCTGTCTTCCTGCATGTGGAGCCGCAGAAGAGCCCTCCTCTTATCGCTGGGTAAGCATCTGGATCGTATAATCCAGCTCATCATCAGCATCTCTGAGTACTCATGCATGATGATCCCTAGAGTATCAGGCGGAACTCTTGCTCTCACAAGACTTTTTATGAGAGTGAGTTTTGCCTTTCTCTCTCTACTAGGATCCATAATACCTGTACATATAAAACAAAATGGGTTAGAAATCAATATATATACGTGTACATATGTATGTGTGTATATGTGTATGTAGGTGTATGTAGGTGTATATGTAAGTGTGTGTATGCATGTAAGCATGTATGTATGCATATGCATGTGCATTACGTATGCAAATGTATGCATGTGTGTGTATGTGTGTGTGTATGCATGTAAGTATGTATGTATGCATATGCATATGCATTATGTATGCATATGTATGCATGTATGTGTATGTGTCTCTATGTGTGTGTATGCATATATATGTGTGTATGTCTCTATGTGTCTGTCTATGCATATATGTGTGTGTATGTGTCCATGTGTGTGTATGTGTGTGTGTGTCTCTATGTGTGTGTGTGTCTATGTGTGTATATACGTGTGTATCTATATATATGTGTCTATATGCATGTGTATGTATGTGTGTAAATGTGTGTGGATGTGTGTGTGTAAGTGTGTATGTGTCTATGTGTGTATGTGTGTGTATATGTTTGTGTCTATGTGTGTATGCGTGTGTATCTGTATATATATGTCTATATGCACGTGTATGTGTGTGTGTAAATATGTGTGGATGTGTGGATGTGTGTATGTGTATGTGTAAGTCTGTATGTGTCTATGTGTGTATGTGTGTGTTTATATATGTGTGTGTGTATCTGTGTTTTTGTGTAAGTTTGTATGTGTCTATGTGTGTATGTGTGTGTGTTTATGTGTGTACGTGTGTGTGTGTCTATCTGTGTATGTCTGTGTGTATGCATGTGTAAGTGTGTCTATGTATGTGTGTGTGTGTGTTTATGTGTGTGTGTGTAAATCAATGTGTATATGTGTGTGTATGTGTGTATATGTGTGTATGTGTCTATGTGTGTATATGTGTGTATGTGTCTATGTGTGTATATGTATCTATGTGTGTGTATGTGTGTATGTGTATGCACGTAAGCATGTATCTCTGCATATGCATGTGCATTATGTATGTATATGTATGCATGTGTGTGCGTGTATGTGTGTGTATGTGTGTATGCATGTAAGTATGTATGTATGCATATGCATTATGTATGCATGTATGTGTATGTGTGTGTATGTCTCTTTACATGTGTGTGTGTGTATGCATATATATATATATATATATATATATATATATATATATATATATATATATATATATATATATATATATATATATATATATATATATATATATATATATATATATATATATATATATATATATATATATATATATATATATATATATATATATATATGTGTGTGTGTGTGTGTGTGTGTGTGTGTGTGTATGTGTGTGTGTAAATGTGTCTGGATGTGTGTGTGTAAGTGTGTATGTGTCTATGAGTGTGAAGTATTTTGACGACGATGCACCACACTGGGCTCTGCTTCTCGAGAGCTCCATGATGATGCTCGGAGTAGAAAATCGAGCTCCTGAGGCTGCACACGGTACTTCGCAGAGATGCTACAGAGTACACATAAAACACAGTACACAGGGAGCATGAAGACAGACTTCTTAGGTCTCACAAATGCAGTCGAACATACAGTCTGTGGCTGACCATGCCACTATATATTTTATTAAAGAACATATACAAAGAAGTGTCCAATGGCCATTTGGCCTTTCACATGGAAACTAACGGTAAAAATCTCCCACTAAAGGCCAATATGGTCAAAGTAACTATGGGAGAAAAAATAAAGAATGATAACGAATACCTGAGTGTAAGTATACAAACTATACCTCCCACCTGATGGGCATGGTACACAGTAGACAAGTGACTGTGTAAGATCAGGAATCAAGTAACCCCCATCAAGTGACAACAGTGTTGAAAACTATCCTGTGGTAGAGCTTTAGTCAAAGCATCTGCAACATTATCTCGAGTGTGAACCTTCTCAAGAATAATGCACTCAGTGGCTAAGAAATCCCTAATGAAGTGATACCTCACCTCAATGTTCTTGGTCTTTGCATGACAGACTGGATTCTTAGCCAAAGCAATGGCACTTTGACTATCACTGAGCAAACGAGGTACATGCTGAGGTAAAGCCATATCAAAAGCAAGACGAGAAAGCCACAATGCTTCCTTACATGCCTCACTTGCTGTAACATACTCTGTTTTTGTGGTGGAAACAACTGTACATTCTTGAAGACGAGATCTCCAAGAGATAACACCTCCAACAAAATGAAAAATGTACCCTGATGTAGACTTACGATTGTCTACACAACCAGCATAGTCAAAATCTGTGTAACCAATAATGGGTGCTTTCCCTCTACCTAAGCATAGACACTTGTCCTTGGTGCCACTCAGATATCTTAAAATCATCTTGACCGCTTCCCAATGATTCTTACTAGGATTAGACATATATGTGCTCACAACTCCCACTGCAAATGCAATGTCTGGTCTCGTAGCTACCATAGCATACATGAGACTACCAACAACAGATTGATAGGGAAGTTTGGTCATGAATTCCTTTTCCTCATCTGATTTGGGGTAATCATCCTTGCTCAATTTCACATATGTGGGTAAAGGTGTACTCAATGCCTTTCCACCCTACATATTGAACCTGTGAAGTACTTTGGATATGTACTCACTTTGAGACAAGTATATGCATCTTTTACTCCTATCACAAGTAATGCGCATGCCAAGAATATGTTTTGCATCCCCCAAATCCTTCATATCAAATGTTTGACTCAACTTCTTTTTGAGAATTGACAAATCATAAGAGGACTTCCTAGCAATCAACATATCATCGACATAAAGTATCAAGCATATCAAGCTACCATCTGAGCATCTCTTTGTGTAGAGACAATGATCCTCATTACTTTGAGAATAGCCTTGAGACTTCATAGAAGCATCAAAATTTTGGTACCACTGTCTAGGGGACTGTTTAAGTCCATACAAGCTCTTCTTAAGCTTACAAACTAGACTTTCCTTGCCAAGAACTACATAACGCTTTGGTTGTTCCATATAGATCTCATCTGTGAGATCTCCATGCAAGAAAGTAGTTTTCACATCCATTTGGACTAGCTCTAATTCCTCCATTGCAATGAATCCAAGCAACATGTGCAGGGTAGTCATCATGACAACTGGAGAGAAGATTTCTCAAAATCAACATCATGTTGTTGCTTAAAACCCTTTGCAACAAGTCGTGCTTTATACTTTGGAGAAGCACTATCTGATGTGAATTTCAGCTTATATACCCATTTACATGGTAAAGCTTTCCTACCATTTGGCAAAGGTACTAAATCCCAAGTACCATTCTTGTGAATAGAATCCAACTCACTCTTCATGGCACGCTCCCACTTGACATGATCCTCTGTCTGCATAGCCTCTTTGTAGCAAGAAGGCTCACCGGCACTTGTTAGCATAACAAAATCTAAACCTGGAACATATCTATCAGGTGGATGTGAGACACGTGTAGAACGTCTCAATGGTTGCTGAACAAGAACATGTGCAGATTGACTTGAATGGACATTCTCTTGAACATCCCTATGTGCAACATTTTTATGCATGCTAACTGGAGGACTAGTATCCTCAAACACCACTCTTCTCTCTTCAACCTCCTTAATGGGCTCTTTATGCATCTTACACTCATTGAAAATGACATCACTACTTTTGATCACTGATCATGTTTCAGGATCCCATAAGCGATATCCAAATTGTCCTTCTCGACCATATCCAAGAAAAATGCATTTCTTTGACTTATGGTCCAACTTTTTTCTAAGATTCTTGGGTATATGAACATATGCTTCACACCCAAAAACTCGAAGATGATCATAATATGGTGGCTTCCCTGTCTATAACTCTTGTGCCACTTTCAGACCTTTGGCAATACTAGGTGAAAGGTTAATCACATGAACTGCAGTCAATACTGCTTCTGCCCAAAAGCCTTGTGAGAGGTTTGCATGATGCAACATAGAGACTACTCTATCTTGAATAGTTCTATTCATCCTCTTAGCTACACCATTCTGTACTGGGGTATAAGGAGCTATAAACTCTCTACGAATCCCTCTAGATTGAGAGAAAAGGCTAAATTCATGTGAGATATACTCAACCTCGTTATCTGAACGTAAAGCCTTAAGCTTAGTTCCTTTTTCAATCTCAATTGAACCAAGCTGTTTTTTGAAAGTAGGGAATACCTCATCCTTCGATTTTGATAGGATATACCCAAACTTTTCTAGTAGCATCATCTATGAAAGTGACAAAGTAGAGAGAACCACCTAAGGACCTAGTAGGCATGGGACCACACACATTTGTATGAACGAGATCTAAAGGCTGAATTGAAGAGTCAATGTGCATTCTATGCACATTTCTGGTTTGCTTTCCATATTGACAATGCTCACAAAATGAAAAATCGGAGAAAGATAACACAGGTAGGTAGCCAGAACGAGAAAGATTTTCCATTCCACTACGAGATATATGGCCCAAAAGACCATGCCAAATACAAGCCATATGGTAATAGAGTGTGTATGTGTTTATGTGTGTGTATGTGTCTATGTTTGTGTATGTGTCTATGCATGTGTATGCATGTATGTATGCATATGCATGTGCATTATGTATGCATATGTGTGTGTATGTGTGTATATGCATGTAAGTATGTATGTAGGCATATGCATATGCATATGCATTATGTGTGTATGTGTCTACGTGTGTGTGTGTCTATGTGTATATGTGTGTGTCTATGTGTATATGTGTGTGTATACATGTGTATGTGTGTGTAGATCTGTGTGTATATGTGTGTGTATGTGTGTGTATGTGTCTATGTGTGTGTGTCTATGTGTGTGTATGTGTATGCATGTATCTATGCATATGTGTGTGCATTATGTATGCATATGTGTGTGTATGTGTGTATGCATGTAAGTAAGTATGTATGCATATGCATATGCATTATCTATGCATATGTATGCATGTACGTGTATGTGTGTATGTCTCTCTATGTGTGTGTGTATGCATATATGTGTGTGTGTGTCTATGTGTGTGTGTATGTGTGTGTGTATGTGTGTATGCATGTGTATGTATGTGTATGCATGTAAGCATGTATGTATGCATATACATGTATGTATGCATATGCATGTATGTATGCATATGCATGTGCATTATGTATGCATATGTATGCATGTGTGTGTATGTGTGTGTATGCATGTATGCATATGCATATGCATTATGTATGCATATGCATATGCATTATGTATGCATGTATGTGTATGTGTGTGTGTATGTCTCTCTACGTGTGTGTGTATGCATATATATGTGTGTATGTGTGTATGTGTGTGTATGCATGTGCATTATGTATGCATATGTATGCATGTGTGTATGTGTGTGTATGCATGTAAGTATGTATGTATGCATATGCATATGCATTATGTATGCATGTATGTGTATGTGTATGTATATGTCTCTTTACATGTGTGTGTGTGCATATATATGTGTGTGTGCGTATGTGTGTATGCATGTGTATGATTGTGTATGCATTTAAGCATGTATGTATGCATATGCATGTGCATTATGTATGCATATGCATGTGCATTATGTATGCATATGTATGCATGTGTGTGTATGCATGTAAGTATGTATGTATGCATATGCATTATGTATGCATGTATGTGTATGTGTATGTATATATCTCTCTACATGTGTGTGTATGCATATATGTGTGTGTATGTGTCTATATGTGTGCGTGGATGTGTGTGTGTGTCTATGTGTGTGTCTATGTGTGTATATACGTGTGTATCTATATATATGTGTCTGTATGCATGTGTATGTGTGTGTGTAAATGTGTGTAGATGTGTGTGTGTGTGTGTGTAAGTGTGTATGTGTCTGTGTGTGTATATGTGTGTGTATGTGTATGTGTGTGTGTCTATGTTGTGTGTGTGTCTATGTGTGTATGCATGTGTCTATGTGTGTATATATGTGTGTGTGTATGCATGTGTATGTGTGTATGTAAATTAGTGTGTATATGTGTGTGTATGTGTCTATGTGTGTATGTGTGTGTATCTATGTGTGTGTATCTATGTGTGTATGTGTGTCTGTGTGCATATACGTGTGTATGTGTATATATATGTGTGTATGCATGTGTATGTGTGTGTGGAAATGTGTGTGGATGTGTGTTTGTGTGTGTGCGTTTGTAAGTGTGTATGTGTCTAATATGTATGTGTGTGTGTATGTGTGTGTCTATGTGTCTATGTGTGTGTGTGTGTGTCTATGTGTTTATGTGTGTGTGTCTATGTGTATGTGTGTGTGTGTGTCTATGTGTGTATATGTGTGTGTGTATGCATATGTATGTGTGCATGTGTGTCTATGTGTATGTGTGTGTGTCTATGTGTGTATATGTGTGTGTGTATGCATATGTATGTGTGTGTATGTGTGTGTGTAAATCTGTGTGTGTGTCTGTGTGTGTGTGTACCTTGCTTCACGGGATGTGTGTGTCGATCTCTCTCTCTCTCTCTCATCCTAATCTCGGCACAAATGTGCTGAGATAAAGTGAAATTCGTTTTTAACATTGTAGAGCGTTGCTAATGCGACGCTCTGGAAGACCAAGAGGTCATGTATGCAACGATCCAGCGTCGTAGGCAGTTTGCCAATGTCGTTAAAAGCATCATTGACTAGCGATGCTCATTGTGACACATATTTTTAGTGTCGCATAAGCGACGCTAGCATGGCTTATGTGACGACATGTCTTTTTTTTAATAAGAAACACGGTCGTTGATTATGCGATGCTAGCATCGCATAAGCAATGAGACCCGCTTTTTTTCAATTCGAGGGCATCGCCAGGCCCCCCTATTTCTACTAGTGCCATGTGCTGGCCAAAACTCTTGATAGATAGTTTCTATGATATAATTTTTTCGATATTTATCTTGCTCACTCCATTTCAACATGATAGAGTGTCCAAACTGTATGGAGCAAAGTTGTCGTATAAGATGACACATGGCCTTCCCGACCGCATCCATCACTGGAGCTCCATCACGGATACTATACACCTTGGAGTCATCATGGTCATGAGCACCCCAAGGTGTACGTGGTGTACGAGGTGGCGTACCTACATTTGATGTACTTGCTCTAGGAGTAGTAGTGGGCGACACAACGTTTGTCACATTGCCTTCACAACAGCTGCCTCCTCTAGAGCTACCTGTAGATCCACTCTTAGAACCTCCTACTCCAGAGCCTGACCTCGACCTACGAGATGGGCCAGCACCTGTATGGCGCTGAGGTGTTGAACGCACATGTCTACTAGTAGAGCCACTAGGGAATGGTTGAGAAGATGGTCGTGGTGGAGTCATAAATCTAGGAGACATACCTCCGACGGGCGTAGCAACGCCCGAAGGAGTGACGTCCACAGGAGTGACACCGGAAGGAGTGAGGCCAGTAGGAGTGAGGCCGACAGGAGTGAGGCTAGCAAGAGTGAGGCCGATAGGAGTGAGGCCGACAGGAGTGAGGCCGACAGGAGTGAGGCCGGCAAGAGTGAGGCCAGGGGGAGTGCTACCACGAGCGATCCAGTACTGTGACGCAACTGCCATATACGCGGGAGGTACCTGAGATATGAACTCTAAGAACTACTCCTCTATCATGGAATGTGGAGTGACTGGAGTAATATCTCCCATCATGCTCTGTAACAAAAGAAATCAAATAATTATCATATGATAATAAAGTTAATATAGAGAAATGGTAGTGTACAAAAGAACATAGCAAAAAAAAAAAACAAAAATTAGTATGTACAAGTGTTTGATTCAAAACTCCTCTATTCTAGCATCCTCTTGGAGATCCGATGCACGTAGAATATCTATCTCTATACTGGCGACTTCTAAATATCTTGGTATGCTAGCTTCTTCTTGATCATCATATGTTGCTTCATCGTGTATCTCGTCTTCTTCAAGGACCTCTTCTTCTCAGACAATGATCTCATCCTCCTCGACTATCGAATGAATCTCAGAGTCCACTACAAATGGACTTTCTTCTACAACTATGTTCTCACAAATTTGTCTACTACGTGGGGAGACTTGTAAAAAAAAAGCCACTCTGATTCTTTTGAATCTGTTATAAAAACAACTTGCTCACAGTGTTCGGGAAGTACAAATGTATTTCTTTTATCCGTCCATAATTTTGTGGAGTTGACTTGAAGCAAACCACTTTTATCCTACCTCACTACTGCATTTCTTCCAGAGGTGACTACTTTGAACCATTTCACATAAAAAACAAAGTAATCAAACTTCCTAAAAGATAGCTTCAAGATGTCTTGAATCACTCCACAATAATATAGCTGGCCTTTTTGAGCATTATCGTCTCTTGCACTCGATCTACTTTTTTGCAAAAAGTTCACCATCACTCCACTATCAAAAGTAGACCTATTTTTTTATCGATTCGTGCGATCCAAAAGTGTCGTCCATGAGACCATACTGCACCGTATTTAGAATACTCCCAATGACATCCGTTCGCGAGTTCTTCTTCTTCTTCAGAGATATCTTCACCCACTACCTTTGCTTGTGAAACCATTGTATGTAGCCATCTACTCGTTGGAAAGGGTGGAAGAGGTTGAAGACTTTTTGGAAGGGGCAAAAATCGAGTGGAACGATTCCTTCGAAATTGAGCATGTGTTTTTGTAATATGTTAAAATCATAAAATCGTATTTTTTATATATATTAAAAATCCTAAAGACCTATTCTCAATATATCATAAAAAGCCAAAAAACCTTAAAACCCTAATGCTATATATATATATATATATATTATGTGTGTATATATGTGTATGCATATATAAACATTTTAAAAACCCTAATCCTATTTTTTATATATATTTGATTATATATTGTATTTTTTCTTAATTTCTTATAAATATATGCTTATATATGTTAATATTAATCTAAAACTCTCTTTGTTATATAATTAATTATATATATTTAATTTGATAAAAATACCTTAAAATCTTATTTTTATATATTAACTATATATATTTAATTTGATAAAAATCCCTTAAAATCCAATTTTTATATATATTTAATTTGATAAAAAACCTTAAAATCCTATTTTTATATATTTAATTATAAATATTTAATTTATTTCATTAAAACACTAGATCTTTTCATATTTATTTATCTATGTAATTATCATATTTTTTATATATATTTATTTATATATTCTGATTTTTTTCTTAATTTTTTCTTTATTTTTTCCTTATATAATTACTTGAATTATATGTATGTAAAAACTCTAAAACCCTAATCATAAAGATCTAGATCTAAAATATGTATATGTATGTATGCATGTGTATATACATGTATATATGTATATGTATTATATGTGTATGTGTGTATATATGTTATGCAGGAGTAAAAACCCTACAACCCTAATCATAAAGACCTAGAACTAAACCATGTATATGTGTGTATGCATGTGTATATACATGTATATATGTATATGTATTATATGCGTATGTGTGTATATATGTTATGCATGTGCAAAAACCCTAAAACCCTAATCATAAAGACCTAGACCTAAAACATGTATATGTGTGTATGCATGTGTATATATATGTGTATGTGTATGTATATATGTGTGTATATATATATATATATATATATATATATATATATATATATATATATATATATATATATATATATATATATATATATATATGTGTATAGATGTGTGTGTGTGTGTGTATATATATATGTGCATATCTGTATGTGTATGTGTATATATATTTGATTTGATAAAAAACCTTAAAATCCTATTTTTATATATTTAATTATATATATTTAATTAATTTATTTAAAACACTAGCTATTTTCATATTTATTTATCTATACAATTATCCTATTCTTTATATATATTTATTTATATATTCTGATTTTTTTCTTTATTTTTTCCTTATATAAATTTAATTGAATTATATGTATGTAAAAACCCTAAAACCCTAATCCTAAAGACATAGACCTAAAATATGTATATTTGTGTATGCATGTGTATATACATGTATATATGTATATGTATTATATGTGTATGTGTGTATATATGTTATGCATGTGTAAAAACCCTAAAACCCTAATCGTAAATACCTAGACCTAAAACATGTATATGTGTGTATGCATGTGTATATATATGTGTATGTGTATATATATGTATATGTGTATATGTGTATGTGTATATATATATTTAATTTGATAAAAAACCTCAAAATCCTATTTTTATATATTTAATTATATATATTTAATTAATTTATTTAAAACACTAGCTCTTTTCATATTTATTTATCTATAAAATTATCCTATTTTTTATATATATTTAATTATAAATTCTGGCTGTTTTCTTAATTTTTTCCTTATATAAATTTAGTTGAATTATATGTATGTTAAAACCCTAAAACCCTAATCCTAAAGACCTAGACCTAAAATATGTATATTTGTGCATGCATGTGTATATACATGTATATATGTATATGGATTATATGTCTATATGTTTTTATATGTTATGCATGTGTAAAAGCCCTAAAACCCTAATTATAAAGACCTAGACCTAAAACATGTATATGTGTGTATGCATGTGTATCTATATATATATATATATATATATATATATATATATATATATATATATATATATATATATATATATATATATATATATATATATATATATATATATATATATATATATATATATATATATATATATATATATATATATATGTGTGTGTGTGTGTGTGTGTGTGTGTGTGTGTGTATATATATATATATGTGTGTGTGTGTGTGTATGTATATGTGTATGTGTATATATATTTAATTTGATAAAAAACCTTAAAATCTTATTTTTATATAGTTAATTATATATTTTTACTTTATTTAATTAAAACACTAGCTCTTTTCATCTTTATTTATCTATACAATTATCTTATTTTATATATATATTTATTTATATATTCTGATTTTTTTCTTAATTTTTTCTTTATATAAATTTAATTGAATTATATGTATGTAAAAATCCTAAAACCCTAATCCTAAAGAGCTAGACCTAAAATATGTATATGTGTGTATGCATGTGTATACACACACACACACACATATATATATATATATGTGTGTGTGTGTGTGTATGTATATTTGTATGTGTGTGTGTGTGTTATATGTGTATGTGTGCATATATGTTATGCATGTGTAAAAACCCTAGAACCCTAATCATAAAGACCTAGACCTAAAACATTTATATGTGTGTATGCTTGTGTATATATATGTGTTTGTATATGTATATATATATATATATATATATATATATATATATATATGTGTGTGTGTGTGTGTGTGTGTGTGTGTATGTGTATGCATGTGTAAATAGCCTAAAAACCCTAATCCTATTTTTATATCTTTGATGTGAAAAAAAACCTTAAAATCCTAATTATATATATTTAATTAAAACACTAGCTATTTTCATATTTATTTATCTATACTAAAATAGTATATGCGTGTGTATATGTGTGTGCGTATGTATGCATGTGTGTATATGTGTGTGTATACATGTGTGTGTGTATATGCATGTGTGTATGTGTGTGTGTATATGCGTGTGTATATGTGTGTCCATATGTGTGTGTATATGTGTGTGTATATATATGCATGTGTGTATATGTGTGTGCATGTATGTATGCATGTGTATGGATGTGTAAACATCCTAAAAACCCTAATCCTATTTATATATATTTAAGTTGCATGTGTGTATATGTGTGTATGTATGTATGCACATGTATAATATGTATGCATGCGTGTACATGTGTGTGTGTGTATGTATGCATGTGTGTACATGTGTGTGTGTATGTATGCATGTGTGTGTATGTATGTGTGTGTGTATGTATGCATGTGTGTATATGTGTACGTGTGTATGTATGCATGTGTGTATATGTGTGTGTATGTATTTTTGTGTGTATATGTGTGTGTATGTATGCGTGTGTGTTTATGTGCGTGTGTATGTATTCATGTGTGTACACGTGTGTGTGTATGTATGTGTGTGTGTATGTATGCATCTGTGTACATGTGTGTGTATGTATGTATGCATGCATGTGTGTATATGTGTGTATGTATGCATGTGTGTACATGTGTGTGTGTATGTATGCATGTGTGTATGTATGTGTGTGTGTATGTATGCATGTGTGTATATGCATATGTGTGTGTATGTATGCATGTGTGTGTATGTATGTGTGTGTGTATATGTGCGTGTATATGTGTGTGTATATATGTGTGTATATATGTGTGTATATGTGTGTGTGTGTATGTATGCATGTGTGTACATGTGTGTGTGTATGTATGCATTTGTGTGTATGTATGCATCTGTGTACATGTGTGTGTATGTATGCATGCATGTGTGTATATGTGTGTATGTATGTATGCATATGTATGTGTGTATATGTGTGTGTGTATATGCATGTGTGCATGTGTGTGAGTATGTATTTCTATATATATGTCTCTCTCTATCTTTCTCTTTTTCATCTCTTTTTATCTCTCTCTCTATCTTTCTCTCTTTCATCTCTCTTTAATTTTTTCTCTATCTTAATCCTCCCTTTCATCTCTCTTTATCTCTCTCTCTCTCTATAAATAGAGAATAAAACAATCACTTATAGGTATGTCCCTCTTTTGGATTGTTGCACTACAACATATGAGGGGCATACCGACGCCGCTTATACCGACGGTCACTCGTGGCACCGGTATAAACATCGGAAAAACTGACTTAAAGATACCGATGGTTAAGTGACCATCAGTATGACCGTTTTAAATGGATTGTCGGTGTGCTCCGTAGCCGTCGATTTAAAAAGCGTCGATATGAGCATCGATAATTTACTGGAAGTTACCGACACCCATACCGATGTCCATATCGACGCCTATACCGAGGCCGACTTTTAAACATACCTAGAACCCGAGAGCAAAACTTCACTTTTTTGCACGTGTTTCAGTACTATTTGTCTTCTATCGAACTTGCGCGCGTGAAGCGAATTGCAAATTGCATTGTCTTGTGTGCACACACACACAGATCTCTCTCTCTCTACACACACACACTCTCCCTCGGTTTAGATCTGAGATCTTGGTAAGTAGTGAACGTACTGTTAGCCTTTGTCTTTCTCTATGCTTTAGGTCTTATAATTTCTCTTCTCTTTGATTTTGCAGAAGTTCTTTGGCGTTGATTGTTTGGAATTTGACGATAGACGACATACATTACGCTTTGACGACAACGATCCAAAAGAGGGACATACTTGTAAGTGATTGTTTTATTGTCTATTGATAGAGAGAGAAAGAGAGAGAGATGAGAGAGAGGGAAAGAGAGAGAGAGAGAGAGAGAGAGAGAGAGAGAGAGATAAAGAGAGAGAGAGAGTGAGAGATAAAGAATGATGAAAAGAAAGGAAGATAGAGATAGGAAAATAGAGCATACACACACACACAAACATACATACACACACACACATCTACACATTTACACATGCATACATACACACACATACACATATACACACATGCATACATACACATCGGAAAATAGAGCATACATACACACACACATACACACACACATCTACACGTTTACACATGCATACATACACACATACATGTACACACATGCATGCTTACATACACACACATATACACACATGCATGCTTACATACACACATATACACACATGCATGCATACACACACATACAAATATACATACATGCATACATACACACACACATGCATACACACATACATTCATACACATATATACACATATGCATACATACACATACACACACATACACACATACATGCACACATATACATACACACATATACACACATGCATGCATACATACACACACATGCATGCATACATACACACACATGCATGCATACATACACACACATACACACATACACACATGCATACATACACATAGCAAAATAGAGCATACATACACACACACATCTACACATTTACACATGCATACATACACACATACATGTACACACATGCATGCTTACATACACACACATATACACACATGCATGCTTACATACACACACATATACACACATGCATGCATACACACACATACATACACATAATATACACACATGCATGCATACATACACACGCTGTCGAGCGGATCATGGAAAGGAGGGAGAATGATTAAGTTAAAGAGTTCGATTCCTATGGTATAATGATAGTGAGCATCACGAAATTAGAAAGAAACCCTTTCAATTCACGAATACCACTTCATCAAAAGGGCAAAACTTCTCGTGAGCAAACATGCCAATTGGTTACTTCTACCGATATTACCCAGTTTCATAGCGCCAAAAGTTCTTATTTCAAATAGATCTACCAAGCATTATGTGATCGAGTGTCGTAAACCATGAAACAATTTTCATTGAGAAAGGGTTGCGAGATGGTATGGATAAGGAATGGTGAAGACAACGGTCAAGGATGCTTTTTCTATTTTAAAGATAGAATTTCTCATGAAAGCGCTCGGCTACACAAAGCTTGAAATACCTTAGGGCATGATTACATGGTGGGCTTCATGACGGCTGCTTATTAGATAAAATTGCAATATGGAAGATATGGCTTCACTTCAAGTACTGGCCTGACATTCAAAAAGGGATAATTTTCACCAAGCTCTCTGGGAATCTTGAACTAAGCTGTGTTACAAAATCAAACAAATACATGGAAAAGGTGGCCATTAAGGTGACATACAATACAGATAGCTTTTCTGTTTTATTTTAAGATCACAATAAGCAGGTATAATAGCTTCACTTTGAATGCTAAAAAAAACAGAGATTTCATTGGGAATTCTGATGAATAAAATTTAGCTAACAGCACGTAAGTAGCCTTTTAAACCATACTCTGTCAGTTGTAAGAGCATTGCACATCACAATTTCCAATACAGATTACATTTGTAACATAACACATTGTTTAATTCCTTTTAGTATAAACTTCTAATCTTTCGGCATGACAAAGTACAGGTATCGTGGAGACAGTTTTATGCACACTTTCCCTTTCACATGATTGTGTTGCATATAAATCTTATTCGTAAAAAAAAAATCACCTGAATATAGGGTTGCAAAAGTTCCAAACCATGTAATCATATAAAGTCATATCTGAAAACCCAGGCCTGTTTTTGCGTTATATACATTACCACAGAATATAACAGTTGTTCCAAGTTTTCTGCTCAAACCCAGAGTCAAATCGCAAGGATATATAAATTCACTTCATTCGACAGTTGACAAGAACAATCATCTTGCAAAAGGCATATAAATCATCTTCACGTCAAAGAAAATGCACACACAATGAATGTCATGATATCACAACTTTACGTTTTCCAAGTTTCTGAGTATATCAAATATTGTATTGATGTTTATACCACTAAATCTCATGAATAACTTGTTAAACAAAACCGATTTGAAGTTACGCTCATTTGATGATTCAAAATCAAGAGAATAACAACAAAAAAAAAACAGACAATATATCAAAGGAAGACTAAAAGGTGAATATACACCCATGCACTACATTTAAACATAAAGAACTGAAATGGATGTGCAGTACAAGGAAACGCTGGTGGCAAAAACTCGACAAAAATTGAAGTGTTATAGTGGGAGATTTGAGATAACAACTTGGTGTGCTAAAAAGAACAAATATCTAGCCCCTATTCCATATTCAAAAGCATGTTTCTTTCATAACAAATGGAAATCCAAATTCACAGAGCACACTCACTTAACTTTTCTGCACGAAAAAAAAGTCTTTGACGGAGTCACCAGTCTTGCGCCAAACTGCTCCTTCCAAGGTTCACTTCTTCCTTCTGTTGATAATCTCCTTCTAGAGCAGTAATGTCCCTTATTCATCTACCAGAGCTCAATATGTATATATTTACTCCTCTTCAGATTCTGCATTGCGTAGCCACTCGACAAATGCTGTTGTCAATTTCTTCACCTCACCAGCAGCTGAATTGAATTTCCCTCAAACAGTTGCACACACCATCATATCAGCACTGTCGCTTTCCCTTCCAGATTGCTCTACCTATCAGGCACCGAACCAGCCGACCTTCTCAAGTCTTCTCTGTCTTAAGTAGCTGCCGCGAAATTGTTGTCTTTCTGCCTCTAATGAGCTAAAAAAAAAACTTCCCGCTTGCGCTCGTACCCTTTTTCCTTGTTTCCCCCCCCGATCATATCCGTCCTCTCAACAGAATTGTGCCACGTTGCAGCCGTCTTCCCTTGATTTGGAAAGAAAATCTCGTATTGCAGGCTGGTGTTCCCTCACATGCAACATGAGCTATAAACATGATTGACATGAATAACATGCGCAGGTAAATGAGGAGAAGGCCCATCTAGAATAATCTTCTTTTTCCTTTTTAATGGAAGAACGAAGCATTCACATTCACATGCATATCTATTGCATGAGTAGGAAACACAGAAACACATGACCTATCACAATCATATATAAGCAGTGTCGTTTGTGTGCCAATGAAAACTAGAATCAAGAGTAAATTTCCTTGGATATCATAGTATTGCTATCATGTCCTCTGTCAATTGCCACTTGACGAGGATCAATTTAATTGGATGATTTCTTTTTCCTGGCACAATCCATCTACATATCCAACATATATACATGGTTTAATCAATTTAAACTTACCTTGAATGGGCTTCTAAGTGTTATTTTGGATTTAGTTTGCTAGCATAAATTCCATAACGCGACCACATCCACCCCCTCTGAACCTGTGCATCCTCCGGATGCACCAACCTGCATACATAACATTAAACACAAGCAAGGATCAAGTAGTCATAGCATATAAACAGAACTTAAAGAATTTTCAACTGAATGCATGAAATCTGAATACGTCTTAAACTTGGCATAAATCAAGAAAAGAAGGTAGACAAAAGCATCCCATACAACATATCAGAATACACTAATGCACTCAGACTAGAAATCATATGAGTAAATCGAAAATTTCTTAGCTCTCTCGTTAACTCGACCCGGTCAGATCTAGTAGCCTATCCGAAGCATTTGCATATACCAGTCTTCACTAACTCAATTTATGAAACTCGCTTCTGGCTTCCCTATTGATCTTCTATCATCTGAAGTCCCTTCAGACCCTTTTCTTATTTTTCTCATGTTTTTATTCTGTTTTTCTTTATTTTAATTCTTTATCCCAGCTCAACCTTTATATCTTTGCTTTTATTTTTATTTATTTATTTTTCCACACTTTTCGGCCTATGTCGAAATCGGATGCGACTCGTGGACCTGACCACCCGGCCAGGTTTAGCCCACCCATCTACCGACTCGACATAGCGCACGATGCACAATGTCAGCCTCATACGAAATCAACGTCAGCTCGTGGCTCTAACCACCCGGTCAGAGTGACTCCACTCGCCTATCAACCCGTATGAGCGCGTAACAACATGTAGGTCAGGCCATACGACACAACTAGCGTCAGCTCGTGGCCCTGATCACCCGACCAGGGTAGTTCCACCCGCCTACTAGCTCATCGCAGCACCCAACAACACATACACATACATATAGATAGCTGGCTGGTATAAGAATTCTTTTCTCAAGATATAATCTGTCTGAAGATTAGGTCAGATGAGAGATCAAGAGTAGAAGTCGAAGTGTCTCACTCATCAAGTGCGCATAAACACTAGTATATACAGATACTTAGTCTAGGTCTTCCCTTCACCTTCCTCGGTCTTGTTCTCGAAAGTTATAGTCTATCTTCTAATCTTCCTCATATAATTTCAGTCCTTATACATCATATGTAATCTTATTAGTAGCACGAGATTTTTGTTCTACTTAATTTTCCTTAATTATGCATTTATTTACATATCATATGTTCAACCCATGTAGTCTTTTCATACGGATATATATATACATACATACATATATACATGAGAGGAAAAGAAACTGAAACAATAACATCTCACCAGTTATAAAATCAGAAACCGCTCGAGCTTGTCGCCTTTAATCATCCTTCCTTTAGGAAAAAAAACTTGAACTTGGTCATCCTGCAAAAATCAGAGGCTTATTTCACACGAATCTATATAAAAAACAATTATTCAAAAAGGAAAGTATTACCTGCCTTTATTTATACACATTGGTATTTATTCCTTGTCGATCTCCGAGGATCTTCCCTGACTTTATTCTTCATAAAAAAAAACCTAACTTGATTCAAAATAGACATTATTTACACATATTTTTAATACAACATTTTAATTTATCTTTAAGATGTCTCACCCCCTTCACGTTCCCTACAGAACAAGGCAAGCTGTTGTAATAGTTCTGCATATTCTGCTAAGTCACGACTATATACAAGAAGTGCTGTTGGGTCTACTTCCATATATGACTCACGGTTATCCGAAGTATCATCTTCTCCATATGTTCGTGCCCTTCGATACCTGAGTATACTTCTTTCATTTGATGATGGAATCAAGGTCTCCCTAGTGATACGATCTTTAATAAACTCTTCTATAGGAATTCTTTCTTCATTTTCAGGTGTAGGGAGCAAGTAAGTTGATATAAAAGAACTATCTAAGGTTCTCCTTTCAGGCACACTCCCTGACGTCTCTCTAAATCTTTCAGGAATGCTACCCTCAGGAATGGATGTATCATTGGAATCTTCACTGTCCATTCCAGATCCTAAGATAGTCAAACAGTCCAATCAAACCTAAAAAAAAACTTCCTATTAATGGTCTGATCACAAATCTCCGTCAGTACCCTGCAAAAAACAAAAATTAGTATTAATAGAAGTTTATGACTAAGTAAAGCACATACATTTAATTTAATTGTTGCTTTACTTATTTATTACATATAGACGGATTCATATCTTGTTATTTGTCTACATAGTTTTATTATATACATACATATATATATATGTTTCTATATGTATATATACATCATCTTACGATGTAATTTAATTTAATCATTTTTCCTTATTGATATCCTCATCTTTATCATCTTCACATCCTTCCTCTTCACTTTCCTCTTCTTCGTCTTCATTTATTACCGTCTCATAATTCTCATTCTCTCTTCTTTTAAAGAGCTTAACTCTCTTTCCAGCAATTAATTCCTTTAACTTGGTCCCATCTAATTCTCTAAGTGAATATGTTCCATTATCAAAAACTTTACATACCACATAGGGACCAAACCATCTCTTAACCAGTTTTCTTCGAGCCTCGTATTGAGTATTCAATGAGCTATCATAAACAAGTACCCAGTCTCCTTCCTTCAACCTTTTTGGCCTTAATCTGTGGGACTTGTCAAATGCAATTTTATTTTTCTCTCTAGAAGCTCTAAGCTTAAATGCAGCTTCTTCTACCAGATTTTTCCCTCTTTCTAGTTGAAGAATCCGCACTGCTAGAAGATCTTCTCTTGACACCTCATCTTCCCAAGGCAAGGAAGTCCATGCTAAAGCATGTGACTCCGTCGGCAAAATAGGCTTTTGACAATACATCAATTCCGCTGGCATATATCCGGTAGTTCTAGTATATGTCATCCTATCTGCCCAAAGGGCAAATGGAAGGTAATTTGGCCAATTCTTTATTTTCCCCTCACAAGCCTTAGCCAAAGCTTTAATAATTGGTGGATGACCACGTTCAATTTTTCCATTAGCTTCAGGATTGTAAGCGGTGGTGAGTGATAATCGAATTCCATATTTTTTAAAGAAGTCTTCAGCTTCCTGAGCATCAAGCTCACCTCTATCGGCAACTATTTTCTCCACATAACCAAATCTACTAAACACATCTTCTAGTAGAAATTTGCATACATTTCTTGTAGTTTTCGTCCTTAGAGCTCTTCCTTCAACATGATTTGTTAGGTCTTCCCTTGCTAATACAATATACCTCATCTGATGCACCCCTAATGGCATTGTAACTAAATCAACAACCCATTTATAGTGAATATTAAGAGGATATGTTGGATGTAATTCATCTCTATGTCTAACATTGGAGTACATCTGACAAGGTTTACAAGTGGCTACGTAATTTTGGGTATCCACATACATCCCAGGCCACCAGTATCTTTCCCTTATCTTTTCATAATTTCCTTGAAAGCCTTTATGACCGGCCCATAGTGAGCTATGCATTTCACGCATAATCCTTCCTCTCGATTCTTCACAACCTACAACTCGCTGGGGTATCTTTCCCATTCCAATCCTTTGCTTCCAGAGTAATCCATCTTTCAGGAAATAATTGCTTGACTTTCTTCGAATGGTACGAAATTTCTCTTTGCTCCAACTAAAATCAGGACACTTCATACTTAAATATCTCCCGATCTCCTTCCACTCATTTTCATATTCGTCTTCATTGAATCTCTCTGTTATTCCTATTTGAATCTTATAAGGTTCTTCTTCTACCCATCTGTTATCTTTTCCTCTTCCTAAGCTATTTTGAACTTCCTTTGAAGACTCAGTACAAATTCCAAGCCTTTCATTTTGATGCTTAGGCTCTTTTCTATTTAGTCCAGTAGATGCTTCATTTAGGCTTAGATTATGTACATGTGAAGCATAAAAGTCCAGACCTATCTCTTCATCATTAGAAGTCATCAAATCTTCATTTTCATATATAGCTCGTGATAGCATATCAGCCACCACATTATTCCTTCCAGCTATATGAACAAACTCAGGGTTTAGCGACTTAATATATGCTATCCATCTTAACATGGCAATATCTGCAGTGGAACAATTCACGATCATTCCCAACAATGGTAAACAATCTGTTTCTACTACCACATTTGCCCCAATCAGATATTCTTTATCATTTTTAAGTGCAGTCACTATCCCCCAAAGCTCTCGCTTAATTTGAGGGTAACCTCTCTGACGAACATTTAGAACTTTAGCTCCGAAACGAATTGCATATCTTTTTCCTTCATCATCCTCTTGGCCAATCGCCCAACCTATACCTGTCGGACTTGTATCTATGGTGATATAAATTTCTTTATTATCAGTATAATCAAGCTTTCTGAGCAATGGAGCTTCTGCAAGTGCTTTCTTTAATTTTCTTACAGCTTGAGTATGGATATCTTTCCATTGAAATCTTTGCCCTTTCCTAAGTAATTGATAAAGTGGATCAGCAATATGGGCAAAATGGGGAATCCATACAACATAGAAAACACATGCCCCAAGAAATCTCCTCACTTCAGTGATCGAGGAGCAGACCTCTTTCATGTGTTGGATGGCATCTACTTTCTTTGGACATGGCTTTCTTCCTTTAGGTCCACATAAACTTCCTACAATTAAAACCTCTTGCACTCCAAATACTGATTTTTCAGCAGACAATGTCAAATGAACCTCTTCCAGCCGACTAAGAATGGATTCACAATCAGTTATGTGCTTTTTAACAAAATTCCTACATCCATCCTCATCAAGAGTCTCGTCTCTATCTCTTTCTTCACAGCCTTTAATAGGAACATCATCAATGAATGGCATAGTCAGATGTGGAATAAAGTCCCTAAGAACTTTATGCATACCATTCATCATATGTGCCACTGAGTTCGTGGCACCTTGCGGCAAAGTGCACATGCGCACAAGCCCAAGTGGCGTCCTCATAGTCGTCAAATCACGGCTTTCGAGAGCTAGCTGGAATTGATCATATCCAGAGTGCAAATCTCCCATTGAATAAATAGATCTTCCTGCAAAAGCTTCTGCATATTCGTCTACAATAGGCCCAGTTCCCATATTTCTAATTGTCACTTTATTCACTGGCTGTAGATCTTGGATGAATCTTAATGACCCATTCTTTTTCGGTACAGTAAACCAACGGTTAGAATAAGGAGCACTTGATGGCTCAAGAATCCCCCTTCTAATTTTGTCATTCAACAGATCAATTAGCTTTGAAATATGAGCTTTTGGTACTGGAATCGGTCTGAGATTCCAAGGTACATGTGGAATTGTGAAAATTATCATAGGTGTCACCACAGATGGATCTACACATCCAATTTCTTGGGCATTGAAAGAAAAAGCTTTTCCATGCTTAAATAACATTCGAGAGAATACATCCTTCTCTTTTTCGTTGAGGAAACCATCTTTCCCTAATTGAATTTGCTCGAGAGTTTCTTTAGTGAATTCATGGCCTATTTTTCTCTTATCTCTGAGAGGTGGCTGAGATTTTACATCATCCATAAGTTTATTACTATCTTCAGGAAGTGGAACTGCGACTGGCTTTATCTTTTTATCAATTGTTTTGTATTTTGTTTCAACGAAGACTTCTTTACCTATTTCATCTTGCTCAAACTTTGCTATTTCCTTATACATGGAAATAGAGTGCGTTTGAATCACATAATCATTCCTTTTTCCTTGAACTAACTCTTGCAGATCAAACAATGTGTCTGCAAAGGATATCTCATCAAAGACTCCAGAGATTTCCTCGTCGAAGTTAAGCACTCTACATCCATGGAAATTTCTTTGAAGATCCACTATGTATTGTTTTTCCCACTTTTTTAACTCAGAAAAAACACGAAACTGAAATGAATTTGTGGAAGAAAGTGCGATAAAACTTGATATAAACATATTTACATTCGGGATCTTTTCACCTTTCAAGCTTTCATAGTCCCGACTTATGAAAGCTTCCTTTAAAAACTTTGATCCTCGTATTCTTCAGGAATAGGCCTTGTCCGAAGAGAAGTTCTATTCCTGATGTGATCCACACATACCGTCATAAATTGAACTGCCTTTTTCCCATCCTTACTACGGATTCGCGCATAAGCCGATCCATCTTCTAAGACTCTTGTTTCCATTCTTAAGGCAGTAATATATGGCTGCCCTAGAATCAATGAGTAACTAGAATGATCTTGTACGAAAAAATTTTGATAATCACTGACATCTCCAATTGTAACTAGGACCTGCGGGCATGCACCAAACAACTCACCTGGCATCGAGTTCGCAGCCTTAATTCTCCAACCAGGCTGCATGTCTATTGGCCATTTCCCCTTCATATAGAGATCTTTGGACATCAAGTTAACTTCAGACCCATGATCAATAAGAGCGACAACTGGAGTGCTAATTTTCTCTAATCTTACCAACGTCTCAGTTGTGGCTCGGGCCCAATGATCTTTAGTGTAATAACTCGAAGGGGTTATGTCGGAAGAATTCTTTTCCAAGGATATTTCCTCATGCACGCACGGTTGAACATTAGTCTCAATTGGTTCAAGTATATTTTTTAGCTCTTGAACTTGCGCTTGCACAGTATGATCGGGAGTCTCTTCATCCATTCTTTCAATCTCTTGCATGTCAGCTATTGGTTGTCGTTTCCTTCTTAAGAGGTCAATTATTACTTCTAGAAATTCTCTTTTTGCTATTCCCAGTAACTCACCGAGTGTAAATTCGATTACACTATCGAGCACTCTTTTTTCGAGAACTTGTTTAAGATTTGTGGCTTGCTCTATATGCGATTTTAACATATATGAGGGATTTCTCACTTTTCCTTGTCCTTTTTTCACAGGTTGCATTTATTGATCTTGAGGAGGAATATTATCGTGGGTAGAGACTGGCATCTCAGCAGAAGTAGGAATTTGAACTTGAGTCGGAATTTTATTTGGTTGGATTATTGTTGGTTGTGATGGTGGATCTATTTGGTTTGTTTGTGTTGGATGGCTTTGGTTTGGTATTTGAGATTGTTCATGTGAAGCTTCTACTTGACGCCTAGTCCTCCTTTTCTCCTCTTCACCCTCATTGGTTCTTCTTCGTTTCTCCTCCACTACTGCTTCATGCTCTACCGATGAGCATAGGTATGTAACAACCGAAAGAGTGTCTACTGGATCATCCCATCCACTTACCCCTCGGATTTCATTACTAGCTGTCTTTAAAATTTCATGATGCATCTTCCCGCGGTCTAAGGACTTTATTACTTTAGACCACGGTTCTAAGTCATTATTTTCGTCAACTACCTGACATGCATACGTATGCGATGTTGAAGCAACGTTTTCACAAGTGCTAGGGAAGAATATTCTCATTCCTCCCCGACCAAAATTAATGTTTACCTTTTCTCCAGTCTTAGAATCATATATCATCTTTTCCTTAACGAATACCAAGTTCTTTGCTAATGCTTCTTTGAAGCTCTCACATGAGTATCTGTTATGCTCCAAAGAGTCACACCAAATACATCTTTTAATTTCTGGAGCTTTTAGATTTTTAGGTGCCGGTGCTTGTAAAGATTGAGATTCAATCATCTGCTTCATACTTTGAATCGTAAGGTCACTAAACTTTTTAAACATATCTTCCATTGTATTAGTGGGCACAACATCCTTTGGTATTGGTAGGTTTACCTGAGGGTTCTGTACAGGTTGCTGAACAGCCTGAGCTTGTTCTTCTTGTAAATCATCATGCCAGCTTTGCATGAACTTAGACAAAGTTCTTTGCTTTTCTACATATCCCCTAACAGCTTCATCTACATTACCCCAGTCTTCGGTAAGACCAGACTCAGTTCCTATCTGTTGTAATTGTGGGAAAATTTCTTCTCGGGCTTTCGAATCTATAGCCCGGAGAAACAAGGATACCTTTTCTTGATCCATAGCCCTCTTATCATAATCAGATAAATCTGCAAATTGCTGATCAAACTCCCTTTTTATATCTAGAACAGATTGATCTTTTGGTTTATGTATCCACTTTAGAAATGTGGATCTAGTCACTTTATCTTCATCATCCAGTGCAAACATCCTTATGAGTATCATCTTGTATTGTGACCATCTTATTTGCCCTTCTATAACTAGTCGAGGTGCATCCACAACTAGTCGGTCACGCAAATGTAATTCTGAAACGTATACAAAATTGTCAATTAATTCTTGATCACTTAATGGTATTAGACCCGTACCAAGGTATCGTGCCTCCAATTCATATTCCTTGCAAAAGCGAGTAACATTTTTACCACTGAAATATCCACTTCTTCTGACTACTCGCTCATGAAATGCCTGAATGGCACTTCGTCTTTTCTCGTCCTGCTGAAAGCGCAGAAGTTGGGTTATAACATCCATCGTTGCGTCGCCCATAAATGGTCAAGCACAATGAGCTCACTCAACTGCACCACTCTTTAAACTAGGATCAGGATCTCTACACTCTCCTCCTTTCACGTCGGGTTCACCAGGTATGTCGAGCGGATCATGGAAAGGAGGGAGAATGATTAAGTTAAAGAGTTCGATTCCTATGGTATAATGATAGTGAGCATCACGAAATTAGAAAGAAACCCTTTCAATTCACGAATACCACTTCATCAAAAGGGCAAAACTTCTCATGAGCAAACATGCCAATTGGTTACTTCTACCGATATTACCCAGTTTCATAGCGCCAAAAGTTCTTATTTCAAATAGATCTACCAAGCATTATGTGATCGAGTGTCGTAAACCATGAAACAATTTTCATTGAGAAAGGGTTGCGAGATGGTATGGATAAGGAATGGTGAAGACAACGGTCAAGGATGCTTTTTCTATTTTAAAGATAGAATTTCTCATGAAAGCGCTCGGCTACACAAAGCTTGAAATACCTTAGGGCATGATTACATGGTGGGCTTCATGACGGCTGCTTATTAGATAAAATTGCAATATGGAAGATATGGCTTCACTTCAAGTACTGGCCTGACATTCAAAAAGGGATAATTTTCACCAAGCTCTCTGGGAATCTTGAACTAAGCTGTGTTACAAAATCAAACAAATACATGGAAAAGGTGGCCATTAAGGTGACATACAATACAGATAGCTTTTCTGTTTTATTTTAAGATCACAATAAGCAGGTATAATAGCTTCACTTTGAATGCTAAAAAAAACAGAGATTTCATTGGGAATTCTGATGAATAAAATTTAGCTAACAGCATGTAAGTAGCCTTTTAAACCATACTCTGTCAGTTGTAAGAGCATTGCACATCACAATTTCCAATACAGATTACATTTGTAACATAACACATTGTTTAATTCCTTTTAGTATAAACTTCTAATCTTTCGGCATGACAAAGTACAGGTATCGTGGAGACAGTTTTATGCACACTTTCCCTTTCACATGATTGTGTTGCATATAAATCTTATTCGTAAAAAAAAAATCACCTGAATATAGGGTTGCAAAAGTTCCAAACCATGTAATCATATAAAGTCATATCTGAAAACCCAGGCCTGTTTTTGCGTTATATACATTACCACAGAATATAACAGTTGTTCCAAGTTTTCTGCTCAAACCCAGAGTCAAATCGCAAGGATATATAAATTCACTTCATTCGACAGTTGACAAGAACAATCATCTTGCAAAAGGCATATAAATCATCTTCACGTCAAAGAAAATGCACACACAATGAATGTCATGATATCACAACTTTACGTTTTCCAAGTTTCTGAGTATATCAAATATTGTATTGATGTTTATACCACTAAATCTCATGAATAACTTGTTAAACAAAACCGATTTGAAGTTACGCTCATTTGATGATTCAAAATCAAGAGAATAACAACAAAAAAAAAACAGACAATATATCAAAGGAAGACTAAAAGGTGAATATACACCCATGCACTACATTTAAACATAAAGAACTGAAATGGATGTGCAGTACAAGGAAACGCTGGTGGCAAAAACTCGACAAAAATTGAAGTGTTATAGTGGGAGATTTGAGATAACAACTTGGTGTGCTAAAAAGAACAAATATCTAGCCCCTATTCCATATTCAAAAGCATGTTTCTTTCATAACAAATGGAAATCCAAATTCACAGAGCACACTCACTTAACTTTTCTGCACGAAAAAAAAGTCTTTGACGGAGTCACCAGTCTTGCGCCAAACTGCTCCTTCCAAGGTTCACTTCTTCCTTCTGTTGATAATCTCCTTCTAGAGCAGTAATGTCCCTTATTCATCTACCAGAGCTCAATATGTATATATTTACTCCTCTTCAGATTCTGCATTGCGTAGCCACTCGACAAATGTTGTTGTCAATTTCTTCACCTCACCAGCAGCTGAATTGAATTTCCCTCAAACAGTTGCACACGCCATCATATCAGCACTGTCGCTTTCCCTTCCAGATTGCTCTACCTATCAGGCACCGAACCAGCCGACCTTCTCAAGTCTTCTCTGTCTTAAGTAGCTGCCGCGAAATTGTTGTCTTTCTGCCTCTAATGAGCTAAAAAAAAAAACTTCCCGCTTGCGCTCGTACCCTTTTTCCTTGTTTCCCCCCCCGATCATATCCGTCCTCTCAACAGAATTGTGCCACGTTGCAGCCGTCTTCCCTTGATTTGGAAAGAAAATCTCGTATTGCAGGCTGGTGTTCCCTCACATGCAACATGAGCTATAAACATGATTGACATGAATAACATGCGCAGGTAAATGAGGAGAAGGCCCATCTGGAATAATCTTCTTTTTCCTTTTTAATGGAAGAACGAAGCATTCACATTCACATGCATATCTATTGCATGAGTAGGAAACACAGAAACACATGACCTATCACAATCATATATAAGCAGTGTCGTTTGTGTGCCAATGAAAACTAGAATCAAGAGTAAATTTCCTTGGATATCATAGTATTGCTATCATGTCCTCTGTCAATTGCCACTTGACGAGGATCAATTTAATTGGATGATTTCTTTTTCCTGGCACAATCCATCTACATATCCAACATATATACATGGTTTAATCAATTTAACCTTACCTTGAATGGGCTTCTAAGTGTTATTTTGGATTTAGTTTGCTAGCATAAATTCCATAACGCGACCACAACGCATACACATATACACACATGCATGCATACATACACACACATACACATATACACACATGCATACATACACACACACATGTACACACATGCATACATACACACACACATGCATACACACATACATACACACACATATATACACATATGCATACATACATATACACACACACATATACACACATACATATACACACACATAAGCTAGTGTTTTAATTAAATATATAAATTTTTTATTTTGAAGTTTTTTTTTACATCAAATATATAAAAATAGGATTAGGGTTTTTACGCTATTTACACATACATAGACATACACATATAATACATAAATACATATATATACACTTGCGTACAGAAATATACATATTTTAGGTCTAGATATTTAAGATTAGGGTTTTAAGGTTTACGCATACATATAACTCAATTACATTTATATTAAGAAAAAATATAGAAAAAAATAAGAAAAAAATTTGAATATATAAATAAACATATATATAAAATAGGATTAGGGTTTTAGGATTAGGGGTTTAGATTTTTATAGGTGTTTAAGTATTTAGGTTTTAGTATTTTAGGTTTAAGTCTAAGTCTTTCTGATTAGGGTTTTAGAGTTTTAACACCTACATAACATATATACACACATACATATACACATACACATACACATGTAATACATATATAAAAAGTACTAGTGTTTTAAATAATTTAATTAAATATAATTAAATATGTGTTTTAAATAATTTAATTAAATATAATTAAATATATATAATTAAATATATAAAAATAGAATTAGTTAAGAAAAAATCTGAATATATAAATAAATATATATATATATAATAGGGTTTTAGATTTTTAGGATTAGGATTAGGGTTTTAGGTTTTTAGGATTAGGATTAGGGTTTTAGGTTTTTAGGATTAGGATTAGGGTTTTAGGGTTTTAGGGTTTAAGGAAAAAATCTTAATATATAAATAAATATATATATAAAATAGGAGAATTATATAGATAAATAAATATAAAAAGTACTAGTGTTTTAAATAATTTAATTAAATATATATAATTAAATATATAAAAATAGGATTAATTAAGGAAAAATCTGAATATATAAATAAATATATATATATAATAGGGTTTTAGGTTTTTAGGATTAGGATTAGGGTTTTAGGTGTTTAGGATTAGGATTAGGGTTTTAGGTGTTTAGGATTAGGATTACGGTTTTAGGGTTTTAGGGTTTAAGGAAAAAATATGAATAAATAAATAAAAAAATATATATATAATAGGATAATTATATAGATAAATAAATATATATAATTAAATATATATAATTAAATATATAAAAATAGGATTAATTAAGAAAAAATCTGAATATATAAATAAATATATATATAAAATAGGGTTTTAGGTTTTAAGGATTAGGATTAGGGTTTTAGGGTTTAAAGAAAAAATTTGAATAAATAAATAAATAAATAAATAAGTAAATAAATAAATAAATAAATAAATAAATAAATAAATAAATAAATAAATAAATAAATAAATAAATATATATATATATATATATATATATATATATATATATATATATATATATATATATATATATATATATATATATATATATATATATATATATATATATATATATATAATAGGATAATCATATAGATAAATAAATATAAAAAGCATTAGTGTTTTAAATAATTTAATTAAATATATATAATTAAATATATAAAAATAGGATTAATTAAGAAAAAATCTGAATATATAAATAAATATATATATAAAATAGGGTTTTAGGTTTTTAGGATTAGGATTAGGGTTTTAGGGCTTTAAGATTTAAGGAAAAAAATCTGAATTAATATATATATATATATATATATATATATATATATATATATATATATATATATATATATATATATATATATATATATATATATATATATATATATATAGTAGGATAATTATATAGATAAATAAATATAAAAAGTACTAGTGTTTTAAATAATTTAATTAAATATATATAATTAAATATATATAGATTAGGGTTTTAGGTTTTTTTAGGTGTTTAAGTATTTAGGTTTTAGTATTTCAGGTTTAAGTCTTTAGGAGTAAGATTTTTAGGTTTAATAAAAAAACAAATGATCTAAAATGTCCATATTGTAGCAGATGGCTTCTTTGGATCCGGAGGAGAGAATGGCATGTCCTTGCATTCAGTGCAAGTATCAAATTTATCGGAAACGACGGATTTGTATTGCACATGTTAGAGAGTATGGATCCTTTGATAGGGGTGGACTAGAAAACCTACGCTACCATTCGCATGGTCCCCCAGGTGAGCAGATGGACCCAAACGACATTGCACCGGTAACCTCTCGTGGACAAAAGAGAACAAAGAAGGAATTAGATGTACAAGCAATTACTAATAATATTACAGAGAATGAACATATGGAAGAGATGCTCGAAGCATTTTATGAGATGGATGAAGATCATCATGGTGGAGAAGATGTCGAGAGTTTCATGGACACAATAGAATTTCCACGATCAGAAGTCGATGAAGAATATGAAAACATGCGAAGACTAGCTCGTTTACCACTTTACAATGGAGCAAAGATATCTATACTACGTGCATCACTCGCGATGCTCAATCTGCAATCCATTTATGGATGGTAAGATAGTAGTGTCACTGAATTGTTCAGGTAAGTGAAGAACAAATTGGCTTTCATTATTGTATCAAAATAACTTTATTTACTAATATCGTTTTAATTGCTTATTGCAGGCTTCTTAAAGATCAATTTCTGCCAGAGGGCAATGACATGCCTCCAACACGTGGAGATGCAAAAAAACTTTTACAGTCCATTGGAATGGGTTATACTAAAATTCATGCTTGTCCGAATGATTGCATTCTCTTTTGGAATGAATATGAGCATCTCCACGTATGTCCAAAGTGTGGAGCAAATAGATTTAGAGAAGACCTTGTAGGCGAAGCAATCCCCGCAAAGGTTCTTCGCCACTTTCCTATCATTCCACGAATTAAGAACATGTTTAGATGCAAATCTATAGCTGAGTTAATGTAATGGCATACAAAGAGCAGGTCTACAGATGGTGTAATGCGAGTGCCTGCTGACTCTGATGCTTGGAAGCACATAGATAGTAAGTGGCCAAAGTTTGCTAGTGAGCCTCGATCGATACGTCTAGGCCTAGCTATGGATGGAGTGAATCCATTTGGTTTACGCAATTCTTCATGGAGCACATGGCCTGTATGTTTGGTGAATTGTAACATCCCACCATGGCTGGCCACAAAGAAAGGTCATTTATTATTAGCTCTTATTGTACCAGGTAAGTATAAGGTAAAAAACATGGATGTATATCTTGCACCACTTGTGGAAGAACTGCGCATTTTATGGGATGGGATTACTGTGCGTGACATGTCTCAACATATAAGAAAACGAGACGTGTGAGTGCAAGGCATACTTATGTGGACGATACATGATTGGCCTGGTTATGGTGAATGTTCAGGTTTATCGATTTCGGGTTACCATGCTTGTCCCTTATGCGGACCATGACTCGAAGCACGCTATTCCAAAGCACTACGTAAAACTGTCTATGAAGGACACACGAAACGACGATCTTGGAGGGCTCAAGTCTCATGATTGGCACAAGTTTTTACAGTTTATGCTCCCTGTAGCCCTAAAAGATTGTCTTTCATAGGATGTACGAAGAACCATTTATAAAATTAGTTCTTTAGTACAGTGGATCTCTTCTAAAGAGATAAATAAAGATAGCATAGAGAGTGCGAAGCTCAATGCTATCGAGGCTGTTTGTATGGTAGAGAAATACTAATTTCCCACAAGTATTCTCACTATTCAACTTCATTTACTGGCTCATGTGGTAGATGAAGTTGCAATAGCAGGAACTGTCCATAGTCGATGGATGTTCTTCTTAGAGTGCTTTATGAAGACATTAAAAGGGTTTGTTCGACAGAGAGCACGTCCAGAGGGTAGCATGATAGAGGGATGGCTTGTACAAGAGTCTCTTGTATTCATGACTGAGTTTCTACGTATGTCGGATCCCGAAATGCCTCGGTTATGGAGCGATGATGAAGATGTTCGTCTCGTAGGCGATGAACCACAAGGTAAAGGATTGCAAAGGAAAATGGATGCAGCTTTCAGAGAGAAGGCAATGAAGTTTTCCATAGTTAACTCTGAGCCTATGCAGAGGTTAGAAAGGTATGAGCTTGCCAAGGAAACCAACGCAAAGGAAAGAGCTCAGTTTCGAAAGAATCGTTCCACTCAATTTTTGCCTCTTCCAGAAAGTCTTCGACCTCTTCCACCTTTTCCAAGGAGCAGATGGCTAGATACAGCAGTTTCTCAAGCAAAGGCAGTGGGTGAAGATATCTCTGAAGAAGAAGAAGAACTCCCAAAGGGGTGTGATTGAGAGTATACTAAATACGGTGCACTATGGTCTCATGGACGCCACTTTCAGATCGCACGCTTCTACTCCTAGGACGAGTACCTCAGATGTAGGTATGCCACGCAGTACACCACATGGAACACCATGTACACCTTGGGGTGCTCATGACCATGATGACTCCAAGGTGTATAGTATCCGAGATGGAGCTCCGGTGATGGATGCGGCTGGCAAAGCAATGCGTGCATGTATACGACAGCTTTGCCCCATACAGTTTGGACACTCCATCATGCTGAAATGAAGTAAACAAGATAAAGATCGAAAGAATTATATCACACAAACGATTTATCAGGAGTTCTGACGAGCCGATGGACAGTCTCTTGTTAGTTCAAAGTGGATCTGCACACCGCACATGAGGTTATGTCCCATCGACGATTAGAGGCTGTATGGTTAGATGCTGAAGAGTGGGATGTGATTCGCGACGAGCAACAACAGACTCCTGACCGATATCGCCAGTATCGAGATGCCGCAGCCACACGTTTAGATATAGTTGGACAGTCACATTTGGGCAGCGACGGATATGACACGATGCGTCATGAGTTTGTAAGTACCATTTCATTTATTGAATTTATTTTTGTTAAGTTTCTCATGTATGTTCCTCTAATGCTTTGTATATTTGTTGCAGGAGCTGGCAATGGGTCGTCCTCCAACACGAACGGAAGAGTCTTACGGATATCAGCACGGATTGACTGCACTATTGGAGGACTTGGAGGGACGCGGTGCGGTCGTTTCATGGGAGTGTTTGCGATGAGGTGCTTAATTTATAAACTTGGTTTTTACTTGTTGTTTGTAATTTCATGTGAATTTATCTCATTCCATTAATGTTCTTTGTTTCATGACTGTTAATATGGAACGTTCTTTGCATGTGTATGGTAGTGGCACATCAAAATTTTGTATTTTATTTTTATATGGCAATGCATTGCTTTGCCACATTTTGTAAAAGCGTCATATATGACAGTGGTTTGCCACACTCTTGTACATGCTTCATTTATGAAATATAGAACTTTTTTTGTACATGGTTCATGGTTCATTATGATTATCTCTTTTGTGTCCAATAATATTCTGTTTTATGAAACCATATTTCGGTTGACATTAGAGTACACATCACATGTACTCGTTTTTTTTTGGGCAGAGTGTATTGTCTTTTGTTAAGCAACATCATGGTAATGTTGTTGTAGCAAAAGACAACACACTCTGCCCAAAATTTTTTTTGCAAATATGGTCGTCGGTATAAGCGACAGTACTCTCAGTAATGTCATTGGAATAAGCATCGGTACACCCAGCAGGCACCGGTATTCACGACGGTGCACCCAACAGAGGCGTCGGTATGGGCATCGATATAAGCGCCAGTAATACCGACGCTTATACCGACGCCCATACCGATGCTTATACCGATGCCCATACCGGCAGTATCGACGTGCATATCGACAGATACACCGACGTCGCGGCAAAAATAGCCCCGTTCATTTCCCTCGATAAAAACCTCGGTATATGGCCGATCTGTTGTAGTGTTGTCGTCAAAGTGTAATGTATGTCGTCTATCGTCGAATTTCAAAGAATCGATGCCAAAAAACTTATGCAAAATCAAAGAGAAGAAAAATTATAAAACATAAAGCATAGAGAAAGACAAAGGGTAAGAGTACGTGCACCACTTACCAAGATGCGAGATCTAGAGAGAGAGAGTGTGTGTGTAGAGAGAGAGATCTGTGTGTGTGTGTGCACAAGACAATGCAGGTCACAATTCGGTTTGTGCGCACAAGCTCGAAAGAAGCAAGTAGTACTGAGTGTAAAACACATGCAAAATGTTGATTTTTGCTCTCGATATTTTAAAACAGCCTCAGTATAGGTGTCGGTGTAGCTGTTGGTATGAGCATCAGTAATTTCCAGTAAATTACTGACGCTCATACCGACGCCTATACCAATACTCATGCCGACGTGCATACCGACGGTTGGGAAATATCACGGCGATCCGTTTTAAATGGTCATATCGACGATCAAGTGACCGTTGGTATGCTTAATTACATTTTTCCAATGTTTATATCGACGCCGGGCGTGACCGTCGATATAGGCAACATCGGTATGCCCTTTATATGTTGTACTGATTACATCCATTGAAAAGCTTGAAAGAGCAACACATCCATTACATCCAATAAAAAAATTCAAAGAACAACACATCCATTTAGCGACCTCTTTATTTCCTACTTTCAAAGTTCACATAAAAGTATCCATAAATCTTAAGCTTGAAACACGCTTGAATATATCAACCCTTCAATCATTGTCATAAGTCTCTCCCACGAACGACTGACTAACTTGTTTGAAATCTCAATTGCCAACTTGTACATCTCAAGCAAAATCCTTCCTATATGTCCAAATGGGTCCGGTATAGTGATAAGCCTCGAACGCTCTGAACAGAGTACTTAGGTTCAAGAGCTACTCATTACACATGTTCAGCCTTTGGGTGTATCTAAATATCGGTGGTGCCTCTACCTTACGAGAGATTGGATGTTTGTGTATTTCATTGTTTGTAGGTTCAAAAAGAAAAAATCGCCCCTATCGAGGTTTTTTTGAATAGGGGAGTTACTTTGGAATAAAACTCAAAGAATCTCGAAAAAAGGTTGGCGAAATAGAACTTGTATGGTATTCCGAACCGCAACAAATCTTCGCCATAGGAAGAGCTCCATGAATTTCGCCACCACCTTCATTCCTTGCCGCTAGCCAGCCATCACTCCGCTCATTACTCGATTCATGGGAGATCTCAGACACCAATCTTCCCTTCAAGCCGTCTGCGCACAAGAAATCCAGCACACAGTGCTGACCCCCACCACCCCCCGCCCTCTCTGCAGCTATTGACAGGATTCTGCAGCTGCTATGGCGGGGCTCCAGATAGCTGGTCATTGGACTTTCCTCTTCATCATTGTTGGCGTGCTTGCTTTCCTGACAATGTTGTGTTTCTTGACCAGAAGGCCGTTCATGAGGTCTTTGAAGAGCAAACATTTCTTCATCACTGGTGGATCAAGCGGCATCGGGCTCGCTATCGCTCAGAAGGCCCTCTCTGAAGGCGCCTATGTGACACTCGTGTCTCGAAGTGCCGTGAATCTGGCTTCTGCGGTTGAGGTGCTACTCAGTAAAGTACCTTCAGCTACGCCGGAGTGCATCCGATGTGAGGTACCTCTGAAGTTTCTTCCTCTCTTTGCTCATTCATACCTTTTCCCTTAGAGCTCATACTAAGGCAGAAAATGTTTTATGGAGTATTGTAGTGCGTATTTGTATACATATATAGTTGTAAATTTGTTAATACAAGTGAGATTTTTTTTCCCGCTCACTTCCGAAACTTGGTGACAAGAAGTATTGCGTATGAGTTTCCATTTCTTGATTTACCTGCTCAATGCTTTGGTATTATTGCATTATAATACATGCTTATTTCTTGTGTTTTTTGGAGTTAGTGACTCAATGCGTCCATATTAATGTACTGCGCCACATGTTTCTATGTGTTTCGTTTCTTATACTATCCGCGCGCGATATTTCGACTTTGTCACTTTGTTAAAGGAGCTTAAAGCAATAGAATTACATAAATATAGCACAAAAGTAAAAGTTTTGTAGTGCCAAGAAGAGGCATAAAATCTCTGAATTAGTACCGTCATCTTCATGACAACATCTATTATAGCAAAGCTTGAATGCATTTTTTTCTAAGAAGTTAGATCTCCTACCTAATCGTCATCTTGATGACGACGGCTACTATAGCGGGCTTGATTTTTTTTTTTTAACCCTAATATTTAGCTCATTAGGTCTTCTATTAGCCTTGAAATTTGGAATTTGTAAGAACCCATCATACATCTATAACTAATTTATTCTGAAAGTTAGGTCTTTGACCTATTGTTCCATTAGCTTAAAAATTTCAAAATGCAATGGACACACACAGGATTCACGTTATCTCTCACTTTATTTATGTCGAGCCCGTGTGAGGGTATTGAACCCTGGACAACAAAATCAAAGCCCAGCGTGTTAACCACAAAGCCATGCACCGAGATATATTTGATAATATATACCGAGGTTATAAATATCGCATAAATGAGATGAACGGAAGCTGGTACTCCCCATCAAATTTTGGTTAGTAAATTGTGACTTTTAAAGCAAACCTTAATAAAGATTGTTTATATTCACGTTGTTTCAATGACAGTTGGTGTTGTACTAACTGTCACACTTTAGCTGATGTGTATAAAACTCTCTCTCTCTCTCTGTCTCTCTCTCTCTCTCTCTCTCTCTCTCTCTCTCTCGAAGCCACTGGGAAAAGAAAAGCTGGCTTTGGTGACCTGAACATAAACATACTCACCGCTTCAATCCATCGAAGTAACTGTAACTATAGACTTCAAATTGTGTTTTTTGTTTTTTGGAGTGTATAACATTTAAAATTCCTCATCTGAGGGCCATATGAGTTACATGCCTAGAATGTTTGGACAGATGGCACCATAGCAAGGATGCCTATACATGGTGACTTTTCTAAATTCTGATTCTTCAAGCAAGGATGGTCAAAGGCTTATTAGTGACTACCTTCTCTGCTCATATCCAACGTTTAACTGAGCATCTATTGCCTCTACCAGCAGGGCTTGGCATCTCTGCACACCATGCACATGGTGTAACTTTTCGAAGCTTTCATTCTTCTATCAAGGATAGTCAAGGCTTGTTAGAGTGCCTTTTCTGATCACATCCAATGCTTAACTGAGCATTTTATTGCCCCTAACAACAGGGATGGTTGGCAGTTGATTCTATATTGGAATATAAATAAGATCCTTGGGCTACTTCTCTCCGATATTTTATATTGATGAGGAAGGAGCAGAAATGGTTTCCCAGTTCTTTCTTAGACTGTTTCATCTAAGTGACCAGGGTCTTCCTTGTGCATCGTTTTCTTTTTACATTAGTTCGTGTATGTTGAAGAATAGGCTATATCAGCATAGTTTCTCAGTGGTTTTTCGAGACTTTGAAATGCCAGCTATTATTTTTAAGCCACCGATGAGACACTTCCATCTATGATTGAAGTATGGGTGGGATGAAGAACTCTGTGTAAGGCTGGATGATCTTCCTGAGCACAAGGCTTACAAGAATTAGTAAAAGAATGGAAAAACAAGAAATGGAGGAGGGCTTCCCTCGTAATCTGCAACAGAGGCTAAATCTAGCAGCGAACACCCTTTCAGCACCGCATCAGGCATCGTCGATTACAGCATCTTTTCGGGGACCTTGTGTGCGTGCACTGCCACAAACGATGCCAAGAGAAGGGAGGGTGGGATGGGGTTAAGGATGGCGTTGTCCATGGTGAGCATTACAGGCGCTCCAGGAAGGGAGGCTCTGATTCCATGTAGACGTTTGGCGCACAGAGTGAGAGAGACATTATACGCAGAGTTTGGAGAAGAAGACGACGAGGAAGGCACGCACACTTCTGTTATGAATCTGTTATGTTTTGTTAAAGTATCATTACATATGTATAATATCGTAGGCTACTGTTCATATGTCTTTTGACGAATCCATATTACACGGACATTAAGCATTAGCCCTAAAACATACAACCCTTTTAATATGTTAGCCCCAAATGTTTTCGGCACTGTTTACATTTTGTTAATGCGAAGGATTTGTGATCATATCACTCTGCAGTTTAAATCATTTTGGTGCGTAATAGGGCTATAATTCTTTGTCTTCCAGCATTTTCCTAAGAAAGTAGTATTTGAGACACGCATGCTTATGTTTTGATTCTGTGTATTCTGGGTTATGGGCTGGATAAATACGTGACTGATTGTCTTAATAGATCTTCAAGGTAGGTAACTAAAATGGAAGCAATAGTTATTTCAAAATTCTGAGCTTCGGCAGTGGAAAGAGAGATTGCTTTTCGTGTTTGAGTGTATTCTGGGTTATGGGCTGGATAAATACGTGACTGATTGTCTTAATAGATCTTCAAGGTAGGTAAGTAAAATGGAAGCAATAGTTATTTCAAAATTCTGAGCTTCGGCAGTGGAAAGAGAGATTGCTTTTCGTGTTTGAGTGTGCCAAGGTAAAGTATCCCTCACAAATTTTCTTCTAGTATAAGGTTATATAAGATGGAAATCAAACTCGTTTAATAGCTCAAAAGGATAATTATACTGATGAGTGAAGGCTATGCTTGCATGAAATATATTTTGGAACATCTGAAGACAGAAAAATCTCATGAGATTTAAATGCATAATATTAGAAAGCAATCTCTTGCTTGGATCAACCGTTGATAGCTTTAATGGTGCCATTTATAATGGATATCTTCTGCGTCACATGTTACAATGAGCAGTTCCTGAGAATTGTGTCAGTTATGGACATTCAGTTTAGATATTAAACGAGTTTAACCATGTTGATATAGAGTCATCAATCATGAGGATATCATCTGCGTTTAATATGACAATGAGCAGGTCATGGGGATTGTGGCAGGTATGAACGCTCAGTTTAGATACAGAAAAAAATATAACTATGTCCAAAGAATTAAACTTTTAAACCATACATAGGGTGATCGTTTCAGATATAAACAGATTAATGTGGGTAATGCTGACGGTTGGGGTAATGTGCCAATGAGAATGATGCAGATGAGTGGATGTAAACTGTATGACACATGCGAATGTTTTATGATGAGCTTTTGCAGGGATTTAAGAGAGCTCATGAACAGTTTGTAATCAGATGTGAATAAATGTTTGAAGCTGGAAACCATTCCTTCTGAACCATTGGAATCATATTGGCATAAAGGCTCAGAATATTTTGAAATTAGATGAAGAAAGGGATATTTGGTGTCCTCACTTTACTGAATGTGTATCAAGTGTTATTCACTTTACTGGTAGAATGTGAATAACTAATATTTACCTCGACCTCATCCTAAACACCAGGATTTTGTGTTCAGCAGAATGACATTACTGCAGAGCAGAAGGGGACTTGATCAACTTCTCTCTTGAGTATTACATCAAATTATAGATTCTAGTATCACCTGTTTGACTGCCTATTTCTGAACTTTTGATCATGCTAATCAAAGGATTTGAATTTGGAAAGAGAGCTTATGACTAATAACTTGTGTGCGCCAAGCTTATGACTAATAACTTGTGTGCGGGGGTGAGGGTTCAATCCCTGCCGGCCACATGTAAGGGACATGTATAACCTGGAATGATGAAGCATATGGCTGATGTGCCATCGTTTGACTAGCCCTGCGGTAGTTGTGACCGCCGTTCAACCCAGTCTTGTAAACCCCTGTTCTTGTGGGATAAGGGGGGTCCCATGGGTACTATGCCCTTCCTTGTACAGTTGCAATTTCAAAGTTAAAGCCCAAGGGAGTAGGCCTCGGCCGGACCTCCATTTAAAAAAATAAATAAATAAATAAATAAATAAATAAATAAATAAATAAATAAATAAATACACATATATATATATACACATATATATATATATATATATATATATATATATATATATATATATATATATATATATATATATATATATATATATATATATATATATACACACACACACTAGGAGCTGACCATGCATATATGATCACTGGAGATCTTTATTTTTTAGACATTCAATAGTATCTACTTGTCATGTCATCTTTGATGAAGATCAGGAGAATTAGAGTAGCAAAGAACTATATTATAAACCACTAATCCAAATACTCTCAATCTTTCAGCATGATCCTAGAGGATCTTTCCAAAACCAAACCTTAGAACAGATGAGAGTGGACATTTTAATTCTAATATCTTGCCTCTATATTTTTTGGACTTGGTTTCTAATTAGCTGCAACCATGTGCTTTTCACTTTTCTTTTTTGTTTTGGAAGCTGCCACTATTCGTTTTTCACTTTTCTATTGTAATGGACGTGCTCAAAGCTGCATTTATTTCTCCTTAGGATTTTTTCAATTCAATGTTGGGGGAGATGATATAGAAATTACAACGTTTATAGTAACCTATGAGACTAGATAAGGCACAACATGGGGATCCAAGGCAATTTACAGATAAGAAAAAGATAATAAAAAATAGCACTATCAATTGAAAGTGTCAAGGAGGTAATGAGGCGATATAGTCGAAACTTGTATACGATTATTGAAAAGCCACTAGGCATCTTATGCATACATGGGTACTAGACCCAAGAATCAGTATCATGACACACTACAAGGATGGGTGTAAAGCTGGTGTTATAAAGGTCTAGGGAGTTTTTTTATCTCATGTGATGACCAGCAGCCGTTCTCAACAGATCTCCTTGACATCTTCCACATTAAATAGCCGATTGGTGAGATGCCAGCATCTATTGACATGTATCCTTGATACATATCCTCGATGGTAAAGTAGCCTAACTGGGCATCTTGGGTGACGAGCTAGAATGAGTTGAACCTTGACTTGGAGTCTTTGTTGGTAGGGTGAAGCACTTTGTAATAGGGGGTCCCTAGATTGTAGTAGGTCAGTCACTTGACAAAGCAATATGCCTCAAGTGTGGGATGTCTGCTTCAGTGGCTGGCTGTCTGTCTGTCTAATGATTAGAGACTCGGATTAAAAAAGTTGTCACCTGCCTCTAAATTTCCTTTTGGTTTCCTGGTATGGCTTTGCCTATGTTTCTGTCGCTCGAGCAAGAAGAGAGCCAAACATCTCTGGTCCCCATATTTATGACCCTGAAGAGTGGCCCAAATCCTGTTTCGAGTATGCAATGGAAATGATCATGGTTTGTACTATTCTAGGCAGTGACATATGTAATACAATTTTGTCTTGGATTTTCTTGGACATACATGACATAGTTGCCTGAGTTGATATTCGTATGCCAGTTTCAATAGCAAGCTGGCATGGGGATGTTCATATCTGCAGTGTGCACAGGAGCACATCACAGCCCGTGTGATGTGTGTACACATCCACATAATTAAACCTGCTCAAGGGTTCTTTGTTTGTGTTTTGGTTGTAGTGTTTTGTGCTTCTTTAAGTTGGAATCCATCATGGCATTAATTTCCCGAGTGACATGTGGCCATGAAACAAGATAGATTTAAAGTCTTAAAATCTGGCTGTAAATATACTACAAACCCTACGGGGCCACTCAGGCGGGTTGATCTGATGTCAGTTTAAACAAGATTACCATACATAATTTAGTGGTCAGAAGAAATTATGTTCATTGTTCATTGTACAACATCATTCAAGGCTATATATAGTCTGTGAGAATGCCCTAGAGTCTGGAACCTTCAAAGAACCTAGAGTATGAACACTGTCAGTTTGTTCCTTCTGTCATATGATCATTATGTATGGAGCTAATGTTTATGAATGCTTGTAAGCTATGCAGCGAATGTATTTTACTATGTTGAATCTTTGAATTCCTTTCGGCCCTCTTTCAAATAAATTTTAAGTTTGGATACTTGAACAGGTGGCAGATGTGGCCGACTATGACAAATTGTTGGGTGCCATTAAACGAGCATTTTCATGGCATCCAATCGATGTTCTTGTGTGCAATGCAGGGCTTACACGAGGTGGATATTTAGGTGATGGGGAACTCCAAGATCTGGAGATTACAATACAGACAAACTTCATGGGCACTGTGAATGCTCTTCATGGGGCTCTTCCTCTCCTCAAGGACCATAGCCGCACCAAACCAGTGTCTATTGTTATAACTGCTTCTCTTGCTTCTTTGGTAAGTGAAAATATGCATTTGTAAATGTCTATCATTCAGGCAAACACCACTACATACATGCACATATCAATACATGCAGTCGACTATTGTTGCTGACAATACATGGTCATCAGGAGAAGCCTTCCTAATTGTAGAAAGTTATTAGATCAAACTTGCCACTATCTGGAAACCTTCTTGGAGTGTAAATGTATCTTTTTAACCTATGAATAATGTACATTTTCTGTATGTCAGTTCTTCATGTATGGACATGCTGTCTACACTGCAACCAAATATGCGATCAGAGGACTAGCAGAAGGTGTTCGTTTTGAGCTATTGCCATACCATATCAAAGTGAGCTTAATATGTCCTGGATTTACAAGCACTCCTTTCCTTGATGAAGGTAATTAGTTCTTTTTCCAACAAACATTTACTTTTTGTGATTGAGGCTTGACTTTGTTGGATGAGCTCGCATGTTGGCCATGCTCTAAAGGAATAAAGATTCTATTCTGCATATGTTGTGCATGGTTGGCTGAACGTAGCAGGTGTCAAATTTCATTTTATCTCTATGCATTATGAATATTGATTAAGATTGAGAGAACATTGTTTCCCCCTTGATTTTTCTTCTCAAGAATAATTTCAAATTTTGACATAAAATTATGGTATAAATGAGATGCCTGGAGATACAATAGTGCGAAGGGGAATTAGCATGAATTAACTTCCCTATAAGCGAATTTATTCAAAGAATGGGATTTTCTTTGCAGATTGATTCTGTCTCTTATCCCTCTTTGGTTGTTAAATATCCAAAATTGTGTTTCAAATTGAGGGTTTCCTGAGTCATTGACCCATATATAGTGGCTTAGCATTTGAACACTGAAAATATTGATGATTCCACTATCTCAAGCAAATGTAATGTTGTGTAAAAGATACATTTCGATCCTCGATAAGTACACTAGAATTGAGCTGGTTCAAGCCTCATGATTCTGCAAAACGATAGGTTGGCATTGAACAAATGTGGAGCAAATGAGTAATGGAATACTTTTTGATCAATCATTATATTAGAGAAATGATTGATCAAGCCTCATGATCGTGCAAAACGATAGGTTGGCATTGAACAAATGTGGAGCAAATGAGTAATGGAATACTTTTTGATCAATCATTAGCTTGCAAATGAGAAAATACAATAGTTGAATTCAAGTTTTGTATATTGCTAATTGATTGGGTGAGGAGATGGTGAGTTTGTATATAGCTACAGTAAGAGCTTCAAAGAGCAATGATCATTAGGACTCTTTAGGGGCTTCTATATTTGCCATGTGGCAATGCTAATAAGAAGGCCAATAGATTCATACCGCATGACAGAAAAGTGGGTTTCAATATAAGTGGGTTTCATAGGTGGATTCCTTTCTCTCTCATGGAAGCTTGAAATGCCACTAGCGGAATCCAAATACACCAGCTGGATCAAGTCGTAGTTCTATGGCTCTAATGAAAAAGAACTTTTGAAAAGAGTAGACAGGTTTGGAACATTGGATGAATAGCATGATCGATTGTTAATGAGTCATGTATATGGGATGAGCTCTAAGCGTGTAAATAATAGAAGAATCATGATTATCGAAATGCACCAAATAACGTCCGGATGAAGATCATTTTAGTTCCTCGCGCAACGATTGTGTACACCGTAACCTACATTTGGCTGCAAAAGAGAATGCATCAATCTTGAACAATGAAATAACTTTCTGATTTGAGTTACTATCATAATCATTATTATTATTATTTTTAATGAAAATTCATGTCTATAATATAATTCATTTTTTTATGGCAACTTTCATGTCGACGCTCCGGCCTTATGCAATGCATGTTATATTTCTTTTTTCTTTAGCTAATTAGACTACTAATTTTGCAATGATATTGATGAGAAAGAAGAGTATAATCCGCCAAGGAAGTGAATTTTAATGATTTGGAAATTCTGAAATTAGAGAACAGTATTTCAATGAAGGCTTGAGTGTTTTTTGTGCATATAGGACATGGATTTGCTCAAATCGGGAATAGAATATACATGGGTTGGATATCTTCGGATAATGAAGTCACGCAGTAACGTTTCTGCCTTTGGTTTTCCCTAGGAGGGGGGTCGAACGACCCCCCTCCTCCCGACACCATAAACCAAAAAGAAATTCAAGTAATAATCAATTGCTTATATGGACTTTTGCGCTCTTTGGGAACATGCCACGCAAACGGCAATAGTGAGAAAAGCAACTCTCATAACAAAATTCTGTATAAACAATTCTTCACACTAACTGTACTAATTAAATATGTTGAAAAGTGAGGGAATTCTCAATATGTATCAGAGTATTTTGTTATTTTGCACATTAGGACGACATGTATTTGTTGAGATGAGGAACGACTCAGTATATACATGGAGGTTCTTAAAATAATGTTAATTGTGTCTAATGGACGTCTGCGCTCTCGGGAAACGACTTAGGATATGCCCACAGAACAATAATTAGTAAAGGAAGTCTCAGAAACAAAATTCTTGATTATCATTTCCTTACAATTAATTAACTGTGTTAGTCTATGTGAGCGATTTCCAATGTATATCCGAGTATTTTGTTATTTTGGGGATCTTTTCCTCCCATTTAATGCGATTTCTATCTACTGCCACTGACAACACTTACGAAGGAAATAGGACGGAAGAATCTTTGTCAAGTGCTTTTTTCTTCTAACCGCGTGTCTTCCATATTGGGTGTTCTCGCTCATGTGCACCATGCTGTTGAATATTTTACTTTAGCGATTCGTAGGTTCAGTATGTATGGATGGATGATCCACGTTTTTTAAGTCGCACTGATGGCTTCTGCAAGTATATTAATGATTAGGGATTGTCACAGCAAGGTAGTTTGGTGACCTTTTTCATCTTTTGATCTTTTCTGATCATATTGATGGGCCAGATAATTCAAGGATTCTATGCTTACAAGATCCTTTCTGTTCTCGAATATATCGAAATACAGCAACTGGCCTTTTTTTTTTTTATAAATGGAGGTTCGGCCGAAGCCTACTCCCCCGGACTTTAACTTTGAAATTGCAACTGTACAAGGAAGGGCATAGTACCCATGGGACCCTCCTTATCCCACAAGACCAGGGGTTTACAAGACTGGTTTAAACGGCGGTCAACACTACCGCAGGGATAGACAAACAGTGGCACTCAGTCACAATGCAAGATCTTTCCAGATTACATGTCCTTACATGTTGCTGCCAGGGATTGAACCCTCGCCCCCGCCTCAAGAAGCGAGAGGCCCAACCACTAATCCAGCAAACTGGAGAGCAACTGGCCTTATACTTTATTAATTGGAAAGTATATTAATAAGGTGTGGTAGCGAAATGGAGAATGCACTGCAAATCATGGTTTTGCTTTCTGTGTAGCGGACAAAGAGGAGGAGATTTGTGAGCTGCTGAGGTGGGTAAACCTTTATAGCCGACAGTGGGCAGAATCAGCGGAGGGGGTGGCCTCATACACATTGGCAGCTGTAAAGTCTGGCACTTTCCTGGTGACCACGAACTTTTTGGGCCTCGTGCTCGCTACGGTCGGTCGCGGCTTCGTACCTTCTGATTCCTGGTTTCAAGTTCTCCTTGAGTTACTGCTATTTATCCCTTGCAGGTAGCGACGCTGCATCTCTCTCTCTCTCTCTCTCTCTCTCTCTCTCTCTCTCTCTCTCTCTCTCTCTCTCTCACACACACACACACACACACACACCAAATCCATAACTTTATTTGACAAGTCGCTAATGGTATTGATAAATGCGTGATGAACAGGTTAGCATCATTGGTCCTGGTTCCCATATTCCATATGGTGGTAAGGCGCAAATCAAGACCCTCATTCAATGACAACATGGAATCCAGAAATTCGTTGAAGAACCCCTCAAGTGAATTGTCAGCTTTCACCACTACTATGCGCACGGAGATCAACCAACACACAAACATTTGTGAATAATTTTCTACTGTGCCCCACGTTTTCTGCGAATTGAGTCATCAAAAAGGGGTCTTATTGGATTGCTTTCCTCATAGAAGTATACTCAGCGATCAATGATTTTGGGGCGCCATCAATCCTGCTCTAGTTGTATTTTTTCCATGATTTGACTCTACATGATAGATTTGCAATACGTAATCAATCAAAAGCTTATAATCTGAGATCTAATTCATAATCTGAGGTCTGATTCCATGTAAAAAACGACATTAAATTCCGATTTATATTCGATTAATACTGCAGGTACGCATCGATTGGATGCATATAAACGTGGACAAAATCACACCAGTTTTAATACCAACATACACATACTAATACCTTTCATATGGAAGATGAGCACCTGTGCAGTATGTATATATAGTTTACTCATGACAGATGTTTTCACGTTTGGTAAATAAACACAAAACATAAATAGATATACAGGTGTGCATTCCTGCATAATAATAGATATAAGCATATATTCAGCCTGTTAGAGCAAGAGGTATGTTCAGATGAGGTGGATGGAGAGCAATGGGAGAGAAAACATTCGTTGCTCCATTCCACGGGATGTAAATTTTTTACAATAGACGTGGCTATATCTCGACATGACAGGCGCAAAGGTATACAAACATGTGTACTGAAACGGAAATATGAACTTGTAGACATATCCACATTGAAGAACATGTACTTGAACATGTTCATATGCACGGAAAGCAATGGGAGAGAAAATACATTCATTGCTCCATTCCACGGGATGTAAATTTTTTACCACATACGTGGCTATATCTCAACATGACAGGCGCACAGATATACAAAAATTTGTACTCAAATGGAAATATGAACTTGTAGACATATCCACAATGAACATGTACTTGAATGAACATGTACTTGAACATGTTTATATGCAATATATGCTTGTACTCGAATATTTGAAGAATACACAGCATGTTTAACGTGTATATTTTCTCTGCACACATGCGTGATCGTTGGCATACATTCAGTGAATGTTTACATGTGCATATGCAAACATGTAATGGAATATGATCACATGCGAAATTCTTACATTCAGGTATTCGACAAACACAGTCGTGCATATGCATGTAGTTTCCATGCAATACACACGTCTATATGCAGAATATGCATGGCTACATAGCTAACCACCTATGTGTTGGAATCAATGTCCAAAGGTTTTTATTCCATGCGAACCTGAAACTTCATAGTGTGAAGCCACCTTTTAGAAAGCTAAAAGAAAACAAAACCAAAAGCAAGCACTTACGCTTTTTATAATAAGATCGCATATAGAAAAGTGAAGGAATTTTACCTTTTTGCGATGAAAGCTTTTATGGATTACGATATGAGTTTTTTTTGTGATTGGATCGCAAGAGCTTTATTCGTGGAGGTTTCGCTATTGCTTTTGGAGGGTACTTGTAAACTATATAAAGAGGTCCTTGGCTCATTGATCACTCAAGACTCACTCAAAGATTTCAAGCTAGAGTTTGAAGGTCTTCTTGAAGAGAGAGTGTTCACACACTCTTGAGGAGGTGGAGTTTTGGTGAAGGAGAGGCTACTTGTCACATAATCCCAGTAGGAGATGGTTGAACCATGCCTTAAGAGAGAGGATTAGGAAATAATCCTCAACCATGGCTTTTGGGACAAGTGCTTAGTCCATCACACTCCTAACTGGGAGGTTGTGAGTTCAATTCCTAACATTGGTATCAGAGCCTAGTTGAGAAATTGGGCGAGATGGAGGTTCGCGCCTCATTCATGGGCACTTGGAAAAAGCGCTTATCTATGGTGGGTGTGAAACTGGCCTTGGATGAAGGCACATGGGCATTTGGGCACCCACAGAGGGTGGGATAGGTCCAAATTTGGTTCATGTGCTAGAGTTTGAGGTTGGTGGAAGTGCTCATTCATGGAAAGTGGGTCCAAGAATTAGAAGGGTCCACAAGTGAGCATTGAAGTCAATGCTCCTTCTAAGGGGGAAGGAATATCACATAATCCTAGTAGGAGATGGTTGAACCATGCCTTAAGAGAGAGGATTAAGAAATAATCCTCAACCATGGCTTTTGGGGCAAGTGGTTAGCCCATCACACACCTAACTGGGAGGTTGTGAGTTCAATTCCCAACACTACTCTCTTGGAGCAAGAAGTTTTCTACAAGGTGGTGGTAACTATCTTTTGTGAGTTAACCTTATATTTTGTTTTTAGGGTTTTTCTACCCTAATCTCAAAATTAGGTTGGTTGATTTACAATTTTGTTACACTATTTTGTGAGAATAAGGTTAGCTTCGTTGCTTGTTCACTTCACACACACTTAGATTATTTCAACATAATCTAAATTTTGTATCATCATCTTCTTGGATATTCTTCCATTAGTGAGTGCACCACTTTATATGGTTGAGTAGTACTCCCATGTTGTAATTTTGGACATCTATTTTTTAGTGAGTAAGCATCCAGCTTACGTTCCCTGTCCTTGTCTCAAGATCTCTATCTTTCTATCTCTCATCTATCATCTTAATTAATTAAGTGTGTATGCTCAAAAGGTTTTAGTATTGGAACGATCTTGGGGCCCCAAATTCCAACACTTGGTATCATAGCATAATTGCTTCGTATCAGAGCATAATTGACATACACACTTAGTTAAGATGAGTGAGATTAGAATTGAGATTGAAGACAAGTTGGATGGATCTTCTAGTTATCCCATGTGGAGTTCATGATGATGAATATTTTAGTGACAAAGGATTTATGGAGTATCATCAATGGATCCTTAACAAGACCCAGACGAGAAGGCGAAGAAGGAACCACAACAACTTCAAGAGGTACTAGAATTACTATTACAGAACCAACTAAAGAAGAGATAACCACTTCAACATCCAGAGTCACAGGTAGGTCTTTACCTAGAGTTCCTCCTACTGAAGATCAGGCAAGGTGGGATGCTAGAGATGCTTTAGCACTTTCATTCATAGCAATGAGTGTCAAAAAGCATATTCTACCACAGATAAGATCTTGCAGAAGTTCTAGACAAGCTTGATTGAAGCTTGAGAATCTTTTTCAGATCAGAAATCCTGCTAGGAAAGCTCACTTAAGGAGACAACTAGAAAATACAAGGATCAAGGCTAGTGAGTCAATTCAAACCCACATTACAAGACTCTTTGACTTGAGAGATCAACTTCTAAATGTAGGAGTTGAGATATCAGATGAAGAAATGGTAAATACGCTGATTAATTCACTTCCTATTTCATATCAGTCTTCCATAACCACTCTTATCCTTACCAGAAGAGAAAGAGAGGTTACATTTGAAGAGTTAGAATTCTTGTTACTTCAAGATGAAGATCAGTTGAAAGGAATGGAAGAGAATGAAGAAGAACTTTCATCTTCATCAAAGGGTAAGAAGAAGAAGAAGAAGAAGGAGAAGAAGGAAAAGCAATTCAAGAAGGAAAGTAGGTCCCTCTCACCTTCTACTTCAGATTGTGTATCTACTACATCTAAAGAGAAGTCTTCTAAGAAGAAGGAAGTAATATGTTTTTATTGCAAGAAACCTGGACATTTAAAGTAAGCATGTTATAAAAGGATTGCAACAAAATAAAAAGGCATCATTAATGTTGCAGAAGATGATAAAAAAGGGAAATATCAAGGTGATTCTTATGCCTATATCACCATTGAGGAAGTAGCTTTTGATGAGGCAGCTTTACAAGTTCTTTCAGCAAGTCCTTGGATATTTGACTCAGGTGCTACAAAGCATATGACAGGTTGCAGAGATGTGTTTTCTTCCCTTTCTTATTCTTCAAGTAGAAGAGTTACTATTGCAGATGGCAATGATATGGATGTTGTGGGAATAGGTACAGTAACCTTAAAGTCAAGAGAAGGTGGTAATATGAAAATTATAAATATAAATTATTAATTTTTGTACCTTCTGCTGAGGAAATGACTCCTGAAGACGTAGCTGTCTACGAAAAAACTGCCACGTCTCAGGTGGTATGTTAGGTCGCCTCTTATTTTTTTCCACCATACAATATCTCCTATTAATTTAATCTCAAACAGAAAAAAAAATTAGAATACATACACATATATACACATACACATACACATACCCACATACACATATACATGCAAACATATATGCATGCATATATGTATACATATACACATATACATACATATAACATAAACACACATATACATATCCACATATATACGTACACACACATGCATGCATATACACTCATTCATACAAAATACATGCATGTATCCCACAATAATGTGAATTTGTGTATATGTGAATATGTGTGTATGTGTAAATATGTATATGTGAATTTTTTGTATATGTAAATAATCAGATTATTAATATCAAATACCATTATTTGTAGATTCTGATCAATCGGATGTAACTCCACCACTGTCTCCTCATCGTGCAACGACTATAGACTGTAAGTATATCAAACATTTTATTTTAGATATATTTGATGGATACATAAGTTATATTTTTTTTTGTTTCTTATTATAATCAGATTCTGATCAATCAGAGGGTACTCCACCACCTCCTATCCATGCAACAACTTCACATGTGTCCTCCGATAGGAATTATGATGAATTTTACTATCAAGAGCATATTATATGTTGGTGTAACTCTTGTTATGGCACGTATCAAAGACCACGATTGAGATGTATTGAACATGAGGCAGAGTATGGTACTTTTGAGCGTGCACCATCACCTGGTCAACGTGATAATGCTTGGGTATGTATTTTTTATATAAATTAATGTCATTATTTTATTTAAAAACCATACACAAAATCAAATTACTGCTGATATACAGGAATACTTGCTCGATGATGATGATGATGATAATTTTTCTCATAATGTTAATATACCTCGTACATGTCATGGACTTGCTGTTCATCAATTACAAGCAGAGGTTTCTAGAAATCCTCTACTCCTAGTTTAGAGACTGAAACGGCTGGAGATTATCCATTTCCAGCTTGTGATCATTCTTTAGTACGAACATATGATAGATGAAGATATGGAGGATGGAATAGAGGACCACTTCCTTTAGATGGAGAGGTTTTCAACTTTTGGGGTAATCACTATATGATTTCTCCATCCACTATTACTAATGTTGGTCGTGGTCTCTTTATTGTAGAGGATTTGTATGTGCCTCCGAACTCTGAAGTCACTCTTATGTCATTTTGTGGTCCTATATATGGATAGAGAGATTTGCATCAACTTTCACGTTATGTTCAAAGCATGAGTACTTATGGAATATGCTTGGACGCAGCATCTCTTACTAGTAGAAGGATTTTACATGCAGAAAATGAAAGATTATATATTGATGGAAGACCTTACACACATGGAAATATAGCAGGTTTAATAAATAGTAATCGAGGGTTAGATAATAGTTCAAGGACTAATTGCACATTTGAGGAGCGTGAAAATAGTCATGAATCACCATACATGAGTAGAGATGTATCAAGATACATAGTTTTCAATGCTATTACTACATTACATGCAGGCGATGAACTATTAGTGAATTATGGATGGTGTAGACCTCCAAGAGCACCTTTTAGCTAGAGAGAATAAAAATTTTCTATCCATATTTAATAACTTATATACTTAATTTTATATTTAAAGTTTACTACATACACACACATACACATGTTATGAGAGTAAGGTCAAATTATACATACCTCTATTGAATGAAGATGTTTTGTCCATCTAGTCTTTAGAGTTGTCCACCCAACCTTTAGAATCTTCTTAACACATATGTTTCTCCTATTTTAGTTGACCTAATACCTATGTTGCTAATTGTACTAATATTAAATAGCAGTTACCAAGGAAGGGTATTAAGTCACATGTAAAATGAGAGGAGCAAATTTATCTTGAAGATTTTGAAGGATGGAAAAATAATTTTAAAGGATGGGCGAACAAAAAGTGTCCATTCAATGCAGGTTTTTATTCTTACTTTAGATAAGGTAAGAACAAGAGCTTGAATTGAATGGACACTTTTTGTCCGCCCATCTTTTAAAACTATTAATGCATCTTTCAAAATATTCGTGAAAAATTTGATCTTCCCATTTTACATATGAGTTAATACCTTCCTTGGTAATGGCTATTTAATATCTGTAAACAACTTAGCAAGACAAGTAATAGATTGACTATAAAATGGGAAACTACCAGACAATTTAATGGTCTAGATATGAAAATCTGCAAACCACAATATACAAAAAACAATTAAAAATGAAATCAAATATACACAACTACACATGCATACATACATATACATACATATACATACATATACATACATATACATACATATACATACATATATACACATTCATACATACACATACATACATACATATGTATACATAAATACATATACATATATGCATATATATATGCATACATATATATACATACATATACACCTATAAAACACATATACATACATATACACATACACATATGTATATGCATGCACATGCCTATTCACATCCACATACACATACACATATATAAAATTATATGCATATATATATATATATATATATATATATATATATATATATATATATATATATATATATATATATATATATATATATATATATATATATATATATATATATATATATATATATATATGTGTGTGTGTGTGTGTGTGTGTGTGTTTATTTATTTGCTTTTTTTAATATATCTTTTTTTGATGAACTTATAGGTTATTATCTGAAAAGTTTTTACCGAGTCAGAATATTCTTCCTACCTCACATGATGAAATGAAGAAGATAATAAACAATCTTGGTATAGATTATCAATGTATACATGCATGTCCTAATGCTTGTATTTTATATAGAGGTGAATATGCAGACTCTTTGATATGTACCAAATGTCAATCTCCTCGATATAAGGGCGAAGAAGGTAAAATCCCAAAAAAGGTATTGAGACATTTTCCATTGGCTCCACGGATTAGACATATGTTTCAAAGCCCTGAATTATCTTGGGGACATGATCATAAAAGTATTGATGGAATAATCATAATTCCTCATGAGAGTGTTGCTTTTCAGCATATTGATTCTACATGGCCTGAATTTGCTCAAAATCCACAGAATCTAAAGTTAGGAGTTGCATTAGATGGGGTTAATCCATTCTCCATGAAATCTAGTAGATGGTCAACATGGCCAGTGGTAGTCATAAACTACAATCTTCCGCCATATCTTAGCATTAAAAAGGAACATTTAATGCTTTCACTTTTAATCCCAGGCAAAAGACAAGTTAAAGATATGAATATATATCTTGCTCCTCTGATTGACGATCTCCAAGAGTTATGGAGAGGTATTAATGTCATTGATGTATCCAAAAGCATCAATGAAAGACATATTATGGTTCGTGGTATTGTGGCTTGGACTATTCACAATTTTTGAGGATATGGTGTTTGTTCAGGTATTGATGTAATTTTGTATTCAATATGCATGTAAATAAATATGATTTAGTCTAATTATATTTTTATCATTTTCATGATGCAGGAATCTCTACTAAGGGTTATAAAGCTTGTCCATATTGTGGTGATTGGTTGAGATCAATCTATAGTAAGAATCTCAACAAAAATATTTATCTTTGATATCGATGATTCTTGCCTGATGATCATCCATTAAGATCTAAAAGAGAAGCGATACATTTTAATGGAAAGCTTGAAACAGGTCAATGTCCAAAACCTATGACGCCTATGGATTGGTATAAAAAATGGACAGATGGACCTCTGATAGATCCATAATTAGAAATCTTCAGTGATGATGAAGATAATGAGTATGTGAAGAGAGGTAAAGGAAAATTGGCACTCGCAGAGAACATATCAATATGGTATTCTTTGGAATATTGGAAAGAGTTAAAAGTATGTCATCTTCTTGATCCTATGCATATATTCAAAAATATTGGTTATTCACTATAGCAACATCTTCTTGGACTAAAAAATACCATAGCATCAAGGAATGATTTGACTTATGCACCTGCTCCTTGGGTACTTACAACAAAAGAGATACAGACTATCAACAATATAATTCAATTGATTAAGACTCCTACAGGATATGGAGCATCTTTTCAAAACATGTTTACTATGGATGATAAGAACTTATCTGGGTTAAATACCCATGACTGGCATAACTTTTTGAAACATATTTTTGTTATCGATGGATGTACAACGAAAGGAGTACGAGATGTGATCTATCGTCTTGGATCACTTATAAGGTAATTATGATACTTTTATATTTAATATGTATGAATATTGGATATCTTTTATTTTTTAATTAACTTTTTTATAATTGTTTTTATGATATGTATAGGTGGATTACATCCAAAGAGATTGACAAAAACTTGATCCCACAAAAAAAACGTGAATGCAAAGAGCTACTATGTTTGATGGAGAAAGAACTCACTACTTCATTTTTTGATATTCAAGTTCATTTATTATTCCATCTTGTAGATGAAAGAGAGATCGCAGGTGTTGTCAACACTTGATGGATGTTTTGGGTCGGGTGATTTATGGGACTATTAAAAGGTTATGTGCAACAAAGAGCGAAACCAGAAGGATCCATGGCAAAGGGTTGGATGCTTGAAGAGTGCATGTATTACGTTAGTGAGTACCTTGAAAGAGTTCATGAAGAAGCTCCATGTGCATGGACCAACGAGTCTTCTTAAAAATAACAGATGAGGTATTATCAGGTAAGGAGTTCCATTCTTATTTACATTTCAAGAAAAAAAATGATGTTTCTACTTTTGTAGCATATAATAACGAATGCATGCAAACATTCCTTAGCGAGTACGAATAGGAACTTCAAAATCTCCAAAGTAAAAGGCGAAAAAACAAAAGATATAGACGTAATCTCAATAATAATGAGATTACATATATATCTTCTTTCACGGATTGGCTATATAGTCGCTTGCAACATGCCAACACAAATAATGAAGAAATCTCAAATGAGCAGAGAGAGTTAATGATAGGTTGTGAACGAAAGGTAGTTTTATTTTAATAATATTTTATTTTTTTTCATATATGTATATTAGTTTCTATTTACTAATTGAATTTCATTTGCAAGCTCGAATGTTCACTAATATGTGGGCTTTTGGACAGCATATTAGAATCAAAGCCATTGATTCTTTACGTAAAACAGAGGATTCTAGTATTGTTGCTTCTTTCCAGCAACTATCACGTGTAGCTCAAAAGACACGAACCTTATAGATGGCGAACTTGGTTGCGTAGGAACTATTGTTGGTATCTACGAAATTTCATTTTGTACATTCAAACAGGTAGAAAAAAGTTTATATTTTTTATGATAAAGTTAGTTATTTTTTTAAGCACCTAATAATGGGTTTTTCTTTTATATATTTTGATAGGTCATTTTGAAGGTTGACTGGTTTCGAGCCGAGTATAAAGGTAGTAATTCCACATTAAGAAAGGAATTATCAGGGTTTTGGGCAATTGATTCTTCCAAGGTAATGTGATCTACTAAAGAACCATATATTCTTCCTAGGCATATTGAACAAGCATTTTTTTATAAAAACCCAGATGCTCACCCTTGGTGGCAATTCATTCATGTGCAACCTAGAGTTAGGTCATTGTTTGAACAGTTTATTGTTAGAGAGATCGAAGAAATTCCTCTTGATGATTCAACATCAGATACTGATACATCAACATCTGAAAGAGAAATTAGAATCATTGATGAGGAAGAGGAATTACCAGAAATAGATATTAATTTGTCAATAGATGATATGACTCATGAGAACACAGATTTGACAATAGAAGAAATTAATGAAATCAATAAGGATAATGAAGATGAGACTATATTGATGTCTTACCAAAATGATGGCAATAATGAAAACATATGAGCAGATTAGATAGTAAATTGTACTCTAGTTATCGATCAATAACTTGAAGCTTCTGAATGGATATCAAATAATAGATTCTTTATTAACTTCAATAACGATGAATCCTACTAGAGAGATGAAATCATGTTCTTTTAAGTTAGAACATGAATCTCGAGGGTATACCTAATTATTTTATATATAGCTTTATCTTCGAGGAGCAAATTTTTATCATGTATGTATGCATATGTGTGTGTATTCCTGTGTATTATATATATACATATGTTAGTATGCATATATATGTATTTCATGTATATGTATGTGTGTGCATGTGTGTGACATATGTATACATGTGTTAGTATGCATATGTGTATATATGCATATGCATTTATGTAAAATAGTCATGTATTCATGTAATATATGCAAGTGTTTATAATTGTGTACATGTATATATGTATATGTGTCTATGTGTAAATGTGTACATGTAAATATGTATGCATGTATATATATATATATTAATGTGTGGATGTAGGCATGTATATGTGATGTGTACATGTATATATGTATATGTGTCTATGTGTAAATGTATACATGTAAATATGTATGCATGTATGTGTGATGCATAATATATCTACTCCATTTTATATTTATGTATGTGCATCTACATGATGTGTATATATCTTTATATATATTATGATCATCATTGATTCGAGTAGCTATATATAGAGGCATAAGGTTTGGAGGAGAGACATCTCTCTAGTAGGACATCGGAGGAATAGATGCAATGTGTACATATACTTCAATCATATGGCTAAAAGGTTGAATTAGAGTTTTTAAATTAGGGGTTTTAAAACCCTAATATCACAATTAGTGTTTTCAAATTAGGATTTTTGAAATAGGATTTATTTATTTATATATGTGTATGCATGTGTTGTGTATGTATGTGTATCTATATGTGCATATGCATGTGTTGTGTGTGTGTATATATGCATGTGTATATGGATATATGCATGTAAATATGATTATATGAGTCTATGTGTGTGTACATATGATTATGCATGTGTATGTCTATGTGTATGTGAGTATGTGTATGTGTCTATGTGTATTCATTATATGTGCGTAACTGCATGCTTGTGTATGTGTGTGTAAAAATGTGCATGTATGTGTGTGTATGTGTAAATGTGCATGTATGTGTATATGTGTGTAAATGTGCATGTATGATGTATATGTGTGTGTATGAGTGTATTTGTACCTCTAGTCTCACTCTTTTCTCTCTCTCTCTCTCATATACATACATACATACATAAACACACATACTCATATCCACAACATATATATACATAAAAGTAGTGCATACCGTGCATTATCGCGATGATGAGCCATAAGTGTCCGCATCTCTTTTAGACACCAGTTATGCGACCATCCTATCCCAAACTCTGTCTCAAGTGAACTAAGTACGTATTTTTTATCCCTCTCATCATGCTCACTACAAAAATTAAAAAAATCATGTAAATAAAACATAAGATATTTATTTCAATTTATATGTAAAATTTATACTTACTTCCACGGTAAGTGGACAAGGGCGCAGGTAAGAGTCGCATAATGCCCGCATTCTTCTCTTGAACTCCAATCCATTCCCTATGTACACAATGTTCCCCTATGGCTCTATATCGCACTCTAGTCCTAAGGTGCCTATGCATGTCCTCATAGGCAACTCTGATATGCTATCATGATCTGGAGGTGGTATAGGTGTCCTGAAAATAGATAGATAAAAATAAATAAAAATATGTGTTATAATATCATTAAAAAAGTTTATGAAAAAAAACATACCTATGAGCGAATAGCTATCTTCCTGCATGTGGAGCCGCAGAAGAGCCCTCCTCTGATCGCTGGGTAAGCATCTGGATCGTATAATCTATCTCATCATCAGACATCTCTGAGGAATCATGCATGATGGCCCCTAGAGTATCAGATGGAACTCTTGCTCCCATAAGACTTTTTATGAGAGCGAGTTTCGCCTTTCTCTATCTACTAGGATCCATAATACCTAACATATAAAACAAAACGGGTTAGAAATCAATATATATACGTGTACATATGTATGTTTGTATATGTGTATGGTGTATATGTGAGTGTATGGATCTGTGTGTATATGGATCTGTGTATTTGTGTATGCATGTAAGCATGTATGTATGCATATGCGTGTGTACGTGTGTGTGTGTATGTGCATGTGTGTGTCTATGTGTGTGTATGCATGTGTATGTGTGTGTAAATCTGTGTGTATATGTGTGTGTAAATCTGTGTGTATATGTGTGTGTAAATCTGTGTGTATATGTGTGTGTATGTGTCTATGTGTATGTATGTGTCTATTTGTGTGTATGTGTATGCATGTGCATTATGTATGCATATGTGTGTATGTGTCTATGTGTGTGTATGTGTATGTATGTATCTATGCATATGCATATGCATTATGTATGCATATGTGTGTGTATGCATGTAAGTATGTATGTATGCATATGTATATGCATTATGTATGCATATGTATGCATGTATGTGTATGTGTGTATGTCTCTCTATGTGTGTGTATGCATATATGTGTGTGTGTATGTGTGTGTGTGTGTGTGTCTATGTGTGTATGTGTATGTGTGATATCTGCCTGTAAGTGTGTGTGTCTATGTCTGTGTGTATATTTGTGTATATGTGTATGTGTGTGTGTGTGTCTATGTGTGTATGTGTGTGTGTCTATGTGTGTATGTGTGTGTGTCTATGTCTGTGTTTCTATGTGTGTATATAGGTGTGTATCTATATATATGTGTCGGTGTGCATGTGTATGTGTGTGTGTAAATGTGTATGGATGTGTGTGTGTAAGTGTGTATGTGTCTATGAGTGTGTATGTGTTTATGTGTGTGTATGTGTCTATGTGTGTGTATGTGTCTATGTGTGTATGTGTATGCATGTATGTATGCATATGCATGTGCATTATGTATGCATATGTGTGTGTTGTGTGTGTATGCATTATGTATGCATATGTGTGTGTATGCATTAAGTATGTGTATGTATGCATGTGCATTATGTATGCAGATGTGTGTGTATGCATGTAAGTATGTATGTATGCATATGCATATGCATTATGTATGCATGTATGTGTATGTGTGTGTTTGTCTCTCTATGTGTGTGTATGCATATATGTGTGTGTATGTGTGTGTGTATGTGTGTGTATGTGTGTGCATGTATGTGTGTGTATGTGTGTATGCATCATTACGTGTGTCTGTGTCTATGTGTGTATGTATGTGTGTGTATATGTGTGTGTGTATGTGTGTGCATCTATGAGTGTGTATGTGTTTATGCGTGCATATGTGTCTATGTGTGTGTATATGTCTATGTGTGTATATGTCTATGTGTGTATGTGTATGCATGTATGTATGCATATGCATGTGCATTATGTATGCATATGTGTGTGTATGTGTGTGTATGCATTATGTATGCATATGTGTGTGTATGCATTAAGTATGTGTATGTATGCATGTGCATCATGTATGCATATGTGTGTGTATGCATGTAAGTATGTATGTATGCATATGCATAAGCATTATGTATGCATATGTATGCATGTATGTGTATGTGTGTGTATGTCTATCTATGTGTGTGTATGTATGTGCGTGTATGTGTGTGTGTATGTTTGTGCGTGTATGTGTGTGTGTATGCATGTGCATGTGTGTGTATGCATCATTATGTGTGTATGTGTCTATGTGTGTGTGTATATGTGTGTGTGTATGTGTGTGTGTCTATGTGTATGTGTGTGCATCTATGAGTGCAGTGTATGTGTTTATGCATGTGTATGTGTCTATGTGTGTGTATGTGTCTATGTGTGTATGTGTATGCATGTATGTATGCATATGCATGTGCATTATGTATGCATATGTGTGTATATGCATTATGTATGCATGTGTGTGTATGCATTAAGTATGTGTATGTATGCATGTGCATTATGTATGCATATGTGTGTGTATGCATGTAAGTATGTATGTATGAATATGCATATGCATTATGTATGCATATGTATGCATGTATGTGTATGTGTGTGTATGTCTCTCTATGTGTGTGTATGCATATATGTGTGTATGTGTGTGTATGTGTGTGTGTATGTGTGTGTGTATGTGTGTGTATGTGTGTATGCATGTGTATGTGTGTGTACGCATCATTATGTGTGTATGTGTCTATGTGTGTATGTGTGTGTGTATATATGTGTGTGTATGTGTGTGTGTATGTGTATGTGTGTGCATCTATGAGTGTGTATGTGTTTATGTGTGTGTATGTGTCTATGTGTGTGTATGTGTCTATGTGTGTATGTGTATGCATGTATGTATGCATATGTGTGTGTATGTGTGTGTATGCATTATGTATGCATATGTGTGTTTATGCATTATGTATGTGTATGTATGCATGTGCATTATGTATGCATGTAAGTATGTATGTATGCATATGCATATGCATTATGTATGCATATGTATGCATGTATGTGTATGCATGTATGTGTATGCATGTGTATGTCTCTCTATGTGTGTGTATGCATATATGTGTGTGTATGTGTGTGTATGTGTGTGTAGGTGTGTGTGTATGTGTGTGTGTATGTGTGTATGCATGTGTATGTGTGTGTATGCATCATTATGTGTGTATGTATCTATGTGTATGTGTGTGTATATGTGTGTGTGTATGTGTGTGTGTGTCTATGTGTATGTGTGTGTGTCTATGAGTGTATATGTGTTTATGTGTGTGTATGTGTCTATGTGTGTATGTGTATGCATGTATGTATGCATATGTGTGTGTATGTGTGTGTATGCATTATGTATGCATTATCTATGCATATGTGTGTGTATGCATTATGTATATGTATGTATGCATGTGCATTATGTATGTGTATGTATGCATGTGCATTCTGTATGCATATGTGTGTGTATGCATGTAAGTATGTATTTGTGCATATTCATATGCATTATGTATGCATATGTATGCATGTATGTGTATGTGTGTGCATGTCTCTCTATGTGTGTGTATGTGTGTGTGTATGTGTGTGTATGCATCATTATGTGTGTATGTGTCTATGTGTGTATGTGAGTATGTGTATATGTGTGTGTGTATGTGTGTGTGTGTGTCTATGAGTGTGTATGTGTTTATGTGTGTGTATGTATCTGTGTGTGTGTCTATGTGTCTATGTATGTATGTGTATGCATGTATATATGCATATGTGTGTGTATGTGTGTATGCATTATGTATGCATATGTGTGTGTATGCATTATGTAAGTGTATGTCTGCATGTGCATTATGTATGCATATGTGTGTGTGCATGTATATGTCTGTGTGTGTGTATGCATGTATATGTGTGTGTATGCATGTATATGTGTGTATGCATGTATATGTGTGTGTATGCAACATTATGTGTGTATATATGTGTGTATGTGTGTGTGTCTATGTGTATGTGTGTGTGTGTCTATGTGTATGTGTGTGTGTGTCTATGTGTGTATGTGTGTGTGTATGCATATGTATGTATGTATGTGCGTGCATACCTGGCTTCAATGATGATACCTTGCTCTCTCTCGCTCTCTCTCTCTCTCTCTCTCTCTCTCTCTCTCTCCTGTTCTCTTGCTATCTCGTGTCCAAATCCCGACACAAATGTGCCAGGAGAAATCGAAATTTTATTTTAACCAACCAGAGTGTCGCTTATGCGATGCTCTGGAACACAGGATGTCGCTTATGAGACGTGTAAACGTCGCAGCCAGTTTGCCAACATCGCAAATAACGTCGCTAGTTAGCGACACTATTTGTGACGCACACTTTTAGCATTGCATAAGCGATGCTACCATCGCTTATGCGACGAAGGCTCGTAAAAAAAAGAAAATCCAAAACCAGGACTGTCACTTATGTGACGTTAGCGTCGCATAAGCGACGATTCTCGTTTTTTTTTTCAATTCAGGGGTGTCGCTACATCCCCCCTATTTCTTGTAGTGTATCTTTCTATATCTCACCTATCATCTTAATTAATTAAGTGTGTATGCTCAAAAGGTTTTACTATTGGAACGATCCTGGGGCCCCTAATTCCAACACTATGATCTAAGAATAGTATGAAATTGTGAAATTCGTGTGCCTAGGGTAGGCCATAATTTTGACCTTGACGCTTTTTAAGTAAAGAAAAAAGGAAGTTTGGCTTGAGGTATATTGTCCCCTATAAGCTTGAATTAATTGAAGCTACAAATTAAGGTGGGCTTAGTATTTATGGGACCCCTCGTGTATCCCACAAAAGAGTGATTATAGGCCTGACACGTCCCAATTATAGAACTTGAATGACCACTAGGGTAGAGCATGGGAAGGAATGGCCCCAAGGCCCAATGAAGAGATTGGTTTTAGATTGGCCTGAAGGTTGGGATGAGTTTTATAGGCTCGAAGGTCAAATACATGGGTTCCCTAAGGCCGAAGTAATTAGCGAGCTCAAAGGCCAACATTAGATAGGTCTAATGAAGTGGTGTGATAGCGATGAATCATAGCCGATTCACCTTTAAGAGAGCTTCACGAAGATGCTCACGTAGTAGATGATTAAGAGATCTCTACGACATGCATGATACTCTGCACAGACTTGCAGAACACACAAAAACTACACAATACATTGACTCCACATCTCAAATTTCGTAGGTTTCATAAAATGCAATCTAACTTATAGTGTGTGGTTGACCAGGCCACTATATGCTTTATTAAAGAACATATAATAAAGTATCTAGTGGCCGTTTGGCCTTTCAGATGGACATTAATAGTAACGATCTCCCACTAGAGACCAATATGGTGAAAGTGAACTATGGGAAAAAGAAAATAAGGAATGATAAAGGATACACGAGTGTAAGTATACAAACTATACCTCCCACTTGATGGACATGTTACACTATGTACAAAGAATTGTGCAAAATCATAAATCAAGTAACCGCCATCAAGTGACAAAAATCTTGGATGCTATCCTATGGTAGAACTTTAGTCAAAGCATCTACAATTTTACCTCGAGTATGAACCTTCTTAAGAATAATGCCCTCAGTGGCCAAACAATCTCTAATGAAGTGATACCTCACCTCAATGTGCTTGGCCTTTACATGATAGATATGATTCTTAGCCAAAGCAATGACACTCGGACTATCATTGAGAAAATGAGATCATGTTGAGGAAGACCCATAACACAAGCAAGATGAGAAAGCCATAATGCTTCCTTACATGCCTCACTAGCTACAACATACTTTGCTTCTTTAATGGAAACAATTGTACGTTCCTAAAGACAAGATCTCCAAGATATAACACCTCCAACAAAGTGAAAGAATATACCTTGATGTAGACTTTTGATTGTCTACACAACGAACATAATCAAAATCTTTTGTAACCAATAATGGATGTCTCTCCTCTACCCAAGCATAGACACTTGTCCATAGTCCCACTTAGATATCTCAAAATCATCTTCATCACTTTCCAATGCTTCTTGCCAAGATTAGACATAGATTTGCTCACAACTCTCATTGCAAAATACAATGTCTAGTTTCATAACTACCATAACATACATGAGACTACCAACAATAGATTGATAAGGAACTTATTCAAATTCGTTTTCTGCATCTGATTTGGGGATGTAATCATACTTTCCCAATTTCACATATTTAGATAAAGGTCTATTCAATGCCTTTCCACCTTGTATATCGAACATATGAAGTACTTTGGATATGTACTCACTTTGAGACAAGTATATGCATCTTTTACTCCTATCAATAATAGTGGACATGTCAAGGATATGTTTGGAATCTCCCAAGTCCTTCATATAAAATGTCTCACTTAGCTTCTTCTTGAGCAATGACAAGTCATCAGAGGACTTTCCAACAATCAACATATCACTGACATAAAGTATCAAGCATCATCCATTTGGACCAATTCTAAGTCCTTTATTGCAAGGAATCTAAGCAACATGCATAATGTAGTCATCTTGACTAGTAGAGAGAAGAATTTCTTGAAATTTTCATAATGTTCTTTTCAAAACCGTTTGAAACCAATCATGCTTTATACTTTGGAGAAGCATTATCGGATGTGAATTTAAACATATATACCCATTTATATGTATGGGGGAAATTCTCTTAGAGTGAGAAGTTGGACTATATCTTCATACCAATGAAAATGAGAAGGGATGTGAAAAAAATAAATTTAAATAGGCTCATCATCAATACTTATGGGATTCTTCCCCTTAGGCATCCTTGACACTTGATCTGCCGTGTAATAACCAATGCCATACTCTTCTTGCTACTCATGGCTTATTAATCAAATAGCTTAAGGGCTTATTGCTGGAAATGAAAATGAAGTGCACACCTAAGATGAAATGCCTAAATTTGTAGTGTGAATTGGACAAATCTTCTCTTTTCATCATGTTGTAGATTCTTTTTGCCTTAGTGAATAGCTTACTTGTGTATGCAATGGGGTGGTCCACATTTATATGCATGGATGGTTGAAGAACTAATGAAAACAAGAAACCTTCAAATTGTAGGAAGCTTAAAAGATTCAAATGGAATCTTGTTGAGGTGTTTAGAAGACAATGAGAAGAAAACTTTGATCCGAAAAGCCCTTGAGAAATTTTGGAAGCAACAAAAATGTGTAGTTGGGACCACCCAAGAATTGAACCACTTAGGTGTATATTGGTTGGACATGCAGAGGGATTTACATGATCACGTGGCTAGTTGTTTTGTCTACCAAAGAGATAAATTGTCTATGTACTATAGTCAAAACGCTTAGTTCTACCCACATACTCCCCCTTTATTTTGTACTTTTCCCCATGATCAGCTACACAAAAGCTTTTGATAACATTCCTCGAACTGCAAACACTCTCTTGCTCTGCTTTTTTTCTCATAAAAGCTTCCTCAAAATGAAGACTTCCCTAAGAAAAAAAAATCATTCATGCCCTTGTGCGGCTTTGTTTGTTCCTCCCTAAAATGGGTGAAGTATGTCTATTGTCACCACACTTTGCTGCATACAGTGCATTTGCCCCCTTCTACATTAACATGCAGTCACCACTGAACCATGCACCATGTCAAGGACTAAGATTGCTCGACAATAACAACATTGACATTGGGATCCTTAGCTAGATGGTCCCCCTTAATGATGAGATCCTCTTCGACTGTTATTATCTTGTAAAAGAATTTGGCCACTTGTTATTGCACAAACATTCCTATGCAACAATCCAATCATGATTTTTTTGTGTGTTGAACCAAGAAAAACATCTGGAACTATGTTCATCCAATTATTTATCTCCCCAACGGTGCTTGATCGCTCTTCTAGCACACCTTTGCTAAAGATATCAACCATAGTTGTGAACATACACATTAGAATTCCACAATGCATTGCCTACATCAATGTCAAATGCCATGCCTTTACGGTTTCAGAACAAGTATTGCCCAAGTGACATGTGCAAAACAAGCTCTAATTTTTCTCATGCATCAATAAGATTTATGTACCAAAAACCATACTCTTCTCAACCATAAACTACTTGTAAGGATAGAGATAATAATGAAACTTTGTCATGACTTTGGATAATTGGACGAGCATCGTAAACATGATAATCTTCATGACACTCACCCCCACCAAACGTGGCCTTCATCTTGAAGCACAAAATCACCTTCCAAATGTGATGATCGTTAAAAAAATTTTGAGTCTCAAATCATGTGCATGGTAAGGAAAGAAAATGTGCCTTTGCATGGATTTCTAATTGGACCTACTTAGATGCATACTTCAAGTTAAGTTATGAATTTCATGATGGAAATAATGAAAGTAATCAAGCGTTTGGTGATGAGGCTTGCACTCTCAGCTCACGTACATTGCATCGCAAATTACATTTATCCTTTCTCACTCTCATGTGCAATTGATCGTGTAGGTTTTTAGCACTATGCTATGTTTCACACGTATGGTCATGAAAGGTGGCCCTATTATGCTCATATGGAATCAGATCTCTCAAAGTGCAAACATGAAGAAAAGACATGGTTTCCTTGGAAGAGGCTTTTCACTCACATAACATTCATGTTGTTTTATATATACTTAGTTCTATGATAAGCCTTATCGCTTGAATTGGTTTTATCCTTGATTCATGTTAGAAGTTTCATTTTTTCATTTTCCCATATACATCTCCCATGTCCCTTATCATTCATAGGTATTTGCAAAAATAAAAGCAAAATATCTTTGATTTTCCATGATTTCGAGAAACGACCGATTCAAGCGATTAGGCCTATCCAAGATCTTCCAATGAGCCTAATCGCTTGAATCGGTCATGTGCCTAAATCACATCTTTAACTTTAGTTTTTTTCATTTTCTTATGCAATTTCCTTTTGCTTCATGATTCCTTTTCCACATATGGAATCTTATTATTGTTGCTTTTTTTGCAAATATCTATATCAGATAAAGATAGATTTCTTAGCAGAGGGAAGGGTACAATGAAGCTTTAGAGAATAAAGGAAAAGAAAAAGTGGACATACATTCAATAATTCATTATCTTCCAAAATTTAATCTAGATTTATTTTGTGTTGTACATAAGCTTTGTAGTGAATATTGTAATTTTGTAATGTTCTATGTGAATTCCCTATCAAAATATATGGGCTACTCCTCATTGCCATTTAATGCATATAGGGTATTGCTTCTTGAGACAACATTCAAGATATTTGGCTATGCCGCAGGGATAAATGCTTCAAGAGTTGGTTACGTCCTTTGTTATTCTAGTTATTTTAAGGGTGGAGAGGTCTCATATGTAGAGCTTATATATCTTGGCACACACTTGTCTTTCATATTATTACTCCATAGAGAATACATCATATGGACTAGGGTCATTTGGATGATATTGACATCGTGGGAGTGATAACTTGAAAGTTAGGTGAATATGGGAAATAGTAAGCGCCACCTAGATGGTTTCCCACCTTTGAGATGATCTTTTATGAGACTTATTAAGGGGAGGGATATGAGAAAACAACACACATAGATGATCATGTATAATTTGTACATGAGGCTCAAGGGATACCTAATGTATTTTTATAGCTCTGTTTTTAAGGAGGAAAATATTTTCCAAGGGGAGAAGAATGTTATAAAGTAAGTTTATGACTTGAGGGTCTGATATGTTCAAATAGTCCTGAGATCGGACATTGTTTGGTCATTCAAGTGTAGGGCAGAAGTCTGTAGAATACACTTAAGTGAAGGTGCTTATGCTCTCTAGACAAGTAAAGATGCTTAGCCTAGTGGTTAAGTCATATGGATGAGGAGGAAGAGGTCTTGGATTCAAGTCCTATAACAGACATGGGACAATGTTTTCCTCTAAGAGCCCTAGAGCCTTCTAGAAGCATCAACTTGAGTTAACTCCAGTTTAACACTTGGATGGTTAGTATTCAACTGTCATAGTAGGCAGTCCCTTAGAGATAGCTATATATAGAGGCATATGGTTGGGAGGAAAAGAGATGCATCTCTCTCAATGGTCATCATAATGCTTCATATTTAGTCTCAATTTTTTGCTCAAAACCTTCAAACTTCTGTAGCTCATTGCTCCACCCAACCAAAATAGCATACATTTCTAGTGATGGTACTTGCACAATTTTAGATTTATCTTCTTCCTTAGACATGAACTTGTCAATTTCTTCCATCATATCAGTTCATGAAATATATTCAAATACCCCACAAACATTTGCATCTGCTTCCAATAGCACTTGAGTTCAAATTGGTTTTCTTGTTTTTTAATTTGTTTGTTTGTTTTTCTTGGAGTTGTTTTGCTATGTACAAAAAAAAAAATTGTCCTAAAGAAAACACAAAGGAAAAATCTTTGATAGCAATAGAAGTATCATACAAGAAATCAATAAAATATGCACCACTATTTACTCGTGTAATAGCGGCACTTAATTGAAATCCTTTTCCTCAATCATCATCGATTTCTTGCATGATTTACATGCATTGTCATAAATCACACTAAATTAAGGCAATTGAGAGAACGAATCTTGGAAAAAGCACTACCATCATCTAACACCTTTGTTTCCATCTTTGCTCATAGATGAATGGTCGTATCAAGATAATTGGATACAAACAATCATCCTAAACAAAAAAGTTATGTTCTAATTTAACATCACCAATAGAAATTGGTGTTAGTATATGATCAATGTCTACCCCTCATGATTGTATGCACATTTTGTAAGGCCCCCTTTATGAGGAGAAGCCAAGCATGCATTACCCAATTGATGGGAATCCCAACTTGAATGTTGGATGAAGGTCATATTGGACCATGTAAGATATTATAAGGAAAGGGAGTTATCAGGGTCCCCAATTGTGGGGTCCGGGGCAGCGGTGAGCAGCCCCGGCTGGGGGGTCCAAGGGGGCCAGCGGGCCCCCTGGTGGGGGTCCGGGGGCAGCGCCCCCGGCGCGACGATAAAGGGAATATTCCATGGAATATTCCCTGTCGGAGTCAGAAATCATTTATATTTGTTAGGTCGGTTCAACCAGTCTAAGCCGTGTATGGCAATTACGCGGGCGGTGGCCGCCCACGCTCTACCGCCCATGTATAGCCGTCCATGGCAGGCCACCCATGATCCTATATATACATGACTTCTGCACTACCTAAGACACCGAGTTGAGCCAGCATACCTCTACCTTGTATCTCCCTATCTAGAGTTGTCTAGATCACCATTTAAGCTCTACCTTGAGAGCGCACGGGTGGACAACGCCATCATCTTTGTACTTGCTGCTAGTAGAAAATTGTTGAGATTCTCCTATATCTGTTATCTTCTCTGTTATTGCTCCTGTGTTATATTGCGTAACTATTGTCTTACATGGTATCAGAGCTGTAAGGTTCGAATAGCTTGAGAAGTATCATTATTTTAGCCTACTAGAAGACTAGAATATCAGTAGATTATTCGAGTGATTACATGATGGCTTCATCATTGAACAGTAGTCTTGGTGCTTCAGCTAATGTTAATGCTGCACCTATTCGAATTCGTCCACCTGCATTCACTGAAGGGAAGCTGGATGGAACCAACTATACACTCTGGAAGTTCAAAATTTCTGCAATTTTGGACTCCTATGAATTACTTGACACTGTCATGGGACCGATGGGATTGGATCCAGAGCCTATACCAGTTGAAGATCCAGCAAATTCAAGATTGATGATTCAGCCAGATCCAGATCTTCTACGAGCTTGGAAGAGGCGGAATGCTGATGCATTATGTGCGATTGTCACTAGTGTAAGTGATTCTGTGCTTACTTTAGTTCAACATACTACTAAAGCACATGAGGCTTGGGGCATATTGGCTCGACAATATGAGACCAAGAACCACACTAGGATACAGAATTTAGAAAATCAGTTGGCAAATGAAAAACATTCTGATTCTGAAAAGGCTGAAGATTTTATCAAACAGATAAAGCATCTTCAAGATCAATTGGCTGCAGTTGGTGTTGTTATAACACCAGAAGAGCTGGCTCGAAGATCTGTACGTGTTCTTCCAGCAAAGTATGATGGATTAGTAACAGCCCTTAACACTCAGGTAAGGCCAACTCCTCTTACATTTGAAGAGTTTTGTGCCATGCTTTTAGAAGAAGAGATGCGGCTGAAGAATCGGCAAAGTACAACTGATGCTGCATTCTCAGCAAATGCAAAAGGTAAAGGCTCTTCAGAGGGATCAAATAAGAAGCCAAAGAAGAAAAAGTTCACAGGAAGTTGCTTCTATTGTGAAAAGAAAGGCCATGCCATCAAGGATTGCAGAAAGAAGCAAGCTGATGAACGGAATGGGACTGTAAAATCATCATGGAAGAACAAAGAGTCTGCAAACAACACAGAGCTGGAACTTTGGGTAGCTATTGAAGAGGTATGTTCATCTGCTCAAGCTCGTGTTGATGAGCCATGGATTTTAGATAGTGGAGCTTCTCGCCATATGACTAGTAAAAAGGATTGGTATAGTTCCCTAGTGCCTCTGCGGGAATCCATCAATGTAGTGGTGGGAAATGACTCCAAGTGTCCAGCTGAAGGAACTGGAACCATCTCTTTTATCACTTCTCCAGGTGTTGAGAAAAAGTTATCCGATGTTCTCTATGTACCTACACTCAAAAGAAATTTGTTGTCAGTTTCTGCAATAACAGATCGTGGACTCGAAGTTCACTTCAATAAGAGTGGTGCGGAAATCATGGATTCATCAGGTAATGTTGTAGGTAAAGGCATACGACGGGATAACTTGTATGAGTTAAGTGCTTTAACTGCTACAGAAGATAAAGATGTAAGCAGGTTATGGCACCGACGATTTGGGCATCTCGGATTTGCAGTTTTGAAGGAGATGCAACGAACAGGGATGGTTGCTCATATGCCTGCATTTTCAGAGTTGCAGGAACCTTGTGAAGCTTGTATGATGGGCAAGCAACAACGAAAGGCATTTCCAAGAGAGACCAGCAATCGATCTCAAGCTCCTCTAGAGTTGGTACATGCTGATCTCTGCGGTAAAATGTCTACACCTGCTTTAGGAGGATCTTTCTACTTCTTGCTGTTAGTCGACGATTATAGTAGAAAGATGTGGGTTTATTTCATTCGAGAGAAGGCTGATGCTTTTGAAAAATTTAAAACGTGGCATAAGTATGTAGAAAATGAATCAAGAAGGAAATTGAAGAAATTTAGAACAGATAGAGGAGGTGAATTCTTGTCAACAGAATTCAACAATTACTGTAAGGAGCATGGTGTGAAAAGGCAACTTACCACAGCTCATACACCCCAACAAAATGGCGTTGTTGAGCGCAGGAACAGGACAGTAGTTGAAATGGCTCGTTGTATGTTGAAGGCTCAAGACATGCCTGATTCATTCTGGGCAGAAGCAGTCAATACAGCAGTCTACATCCTCAATCGAAGCTACACAAAAGCACTGAAGGGGATGACTCCTCAAGAAGCATATTCTGGTAAAAAGCCTTCAGTTTTGCATTTCAGAATTTTTGGTTGTTTCTGTTATGCACATATTCCTGATTCAACAAGATCAAAGTTGGATTCAAAAAGCAAAAAGTGTGTCTTCCTAGGATATAGTGAAGAGTCTAAAGCATACAGGTTATGGGATCCTGAGGCAAGGAAGATTTTTGTCAGCCGAGATGTGGTGTTTGATGAACGACCACACTTAGTAGAAGATAAAGGTAAATCTACTATCTCATCAAGCGGAGAAATATCTCACCTTGTGCCTATCAAAAGACAGGTTAAAGTTGAGGAGGAGGAAACATCTGATGGAGAAATTTCCTCAATAAAAAGCCAACCAGTTGTAGCTGCACAGCGTAAGCCACTACCGAAGTGGGCACAACAGCTCTTTGATGATCTTAATCCACATGTAGATGTACCAGAATCATCATCGGATGGATTACGAAGATCAAAGAGAATAGAGGAGCAAAGAAGAGCCTCAGAACACATTGTTAACATGGCTCTAATGGCAGATATCATGGGTTCGATAAAGGAACCTACCACCATTGAAGAAGCCATTGATGATCCAGATTGGAGAGCGGCAATGCAGTCTGAGTATGATAGTATACTCAAAAATGATACATGGGATCTAGTCGACTTGCCGCCAAAGAAGAAGGTAATAGGTACTAAATGGATTTGGAAAGCTAAGTATAAAGCTGATGGAACATTAGAAAAGTATAAGGCACGATTAGTTGCACAGGGTTTTTCACAAATTGAAGGATTTGATGTTCAAGAAACTTTTGCACCAACAGCACGCATGACAACTATTCGGACGGTACTTGCAGTAGCTGCACAAAAGTCTTGGCCTATTTTCCAGATGGATGTCAAATCTGCATTTTTGAATGGTCACCTCAAGGAGGAGGTATATGTATCTCAACCACCAGGAGGAGGAGGTATATGTATCTCAACCACCAGGTTTTGAGGTGCCCAATTCAGAAAATAAAGTTTGCAGGTTGAAGAAAGCTTTGTATGGACTTAAGCAAGCTCCACGGGCTTGGTACCAACGAATAGATCATTTTTTCAAAAATATGGGTTTTGAAAGAAGTACTTTTGATGCTAACTTGTATGTAACGAAAAGGGATAGCAAGCTAGTTGTTGTCATTGTATATGTAGATGATTTGATCATTACAGGAGATCATCAGGAACTCATCAATCAAACTCGGATCAGCTTGGGAACTGAGTTTGAAATGACAGACTTAGGTCTACTCCATTTTTGTCTGGGAATTGAAGTATGGCAAAGGAAGGATGGCATTTTCATCTCACAACAAAAATATTCCAAAGAAATTCTCAAGGCATTTGGAATGATGGACTGCAAACCAACTAGCACACCTATGGAGGTAAATCATAAGCTATCTATGGATGATAACATGCCTGATGTAGATGCTAAGAAGTATAGGAAGCTCGTTGGAAGACTTATTTTTCTGTGCAACACTAGACCAGACATTTGCTATGCTGTTGGAGTGTTAAGCAGGTTTTCCAACAAACCTAAGGAGAGTCACTGGAATGCTGGAATGCGAATTCTAAGGTACATTGCAGGAACCTTGGATTTTGGTATTTTGTATACCACAGGTGATACACTCCAAGGATATTGTGATTCAGATTGGGCTGGAGATTGTGATTCTAGAAAATCAGTTTCTGGATATTGTTTCTCACTTGGTTCAGGAATATTTTCTTGGGTAAGTAGGAAGCAACCAACTCTCGCACTCTCCTCCACTGAAGCAGAGTACAAAGCAGCTTGTTTTGCTTCTTGTGAGGCAGTCTGGTTAAGGAGAATTCTTGCAGATCTTGGCTTTCCATCAAATATGCCAACTGTACTCAAGTGTGATAATCAAAGTTGTATGGCTATTGCAAAGAACCCAGTATTTCATGCTCGCACCAAGCACATAGAAGTACAGTACCATTACATTCGTGAGCTAATTGAAGATGAAATTGTGGAGCTAGAATATTGCCCAACAGAGGCAAATTGTGCTGACATATTCACTACAGCACTTGGAAGAGAGCAGCTCAACAAGCATCTTCAACAGATGGGCATAGGACCGAGACCTACTTGATTTATCATCGGTAAACATTGAGGGGGGGTGTTAGTATATGATCAATGTCTACCCCTCATGATTGTATGCACATTTTGTAAGGCCCCCTTTATGAGGAGAAGCCAAGCATGCATTACCCAATTGATGGGAATCCCAACTTGAATGTTGGATGAAGGTCATATTGGAGGGGGTCCAAGGGGGCCAGCGGGCCCCCTGGCTGGGGGGTCCCAGGGGGCCAGCGGGCCCCCTGGTGGGGGTCCGGGGGCAGCGCCCCCGGCGCGACGATAAAGGGAATATTCCATTGAATATTCCCTGTCGGAGTCAAAAATCATTTATATTTGTTAGGTCGGTTCAACCAGTCTAAGCCGTGTATGGCAATTACGCGGGCGGTGGCCGCCCACGCTCTACCGCCCATGTATAGCCGTCCATGGCAGGCCACCCATGATCCTATATATACATGACTTCTGCACTACCTAAGACACCGAGTTGAGCCAGCATACCTCTACCTTGTATCTCCCTATCTAGAGTTGTCTAGATCACCATTTAAGCTCTACCTTGAGAGCGCACGGGTGGACAACGCCATCATCTTTGTACTTGCTGCTAGTAGAAAATTGTTGAGATTCTCCTATATCTGTTATCTTCTCTGTTATTGCTCCTGTGTTATATTGCGTAACTATTGTCTTACAATTGGTACATTTGCACTGACCCAACAAAATATCTAGGTGCATTATTTATGGCCTTAGTTTTCCATCCATGATCATAATCAATCGCCCATTTCCCTCATCATATAAATCTCTTGATACCACATTTATTTCATATCCCGAGTCAATGAAAGCCACATATGGTTTATTGCTATCTCTAACTCTCACAATGGTTTCATTTGTGGATAATGAGTTTTTGGGTTTCCATTACTTCTCTCCATAAATGCCATCATGGGTCCCCAAAAAGTTCTTTTGAGCATACGTTTTTTCATATTCTGATTCATTAACCTTGATTGTACTCACTTTTGGTTCCTCTTTCTCTTTAATCTCTTCCATTTCCACATCCTCACTTTTCAATTTGATCAGTTCTCTTTATCTCCTTATAGTGCTCATAAAATCTTCCTTCACATTTGTCCATGCTAATGCTAACAATTCCTCTAAAGTGAGAGTCACTTGAGACCATCACTTTCTCATCCACAACTTTCTTAATGTCAATATCTTTCTTTATCAAAGGGGTATTTTGTTCTCTTACGTACATTATATCTCTTGAGATATGTTTTAGCATCCATTCACATAGTTTGAAACAAAAGTCCAACAAACATTAGCATTTGTATCATTCATTTTGGGAGAAGTGTCTACCAACCACACATGAGTGGGATTCTTCCAATAATCTCAAATATTTTGATTCATTGACACATATGCAAAGAAGATCATCTTTATCGAATTCATACAATTGATCATTGTGGAGATGGCCCCCTCTCAAGGATCTCCTCGTCTTTTTCCTCTCAAATGCGCGATTCTCAAGGAAGACAACAAGTGGAACAATCTCAATAATAGAAAACTAAGAGATAATCGATGATTTTCCTCCTAGCCACATGACTACCTTTAATCTCTCTCTCTCTCTCTCTCTCTCTCTCTCTCTCTCCCTCTCTCTCTCTTACTCTCCATGCAACCATCCAATGGCATGTGTGTCATGTGGTTTTATATCCTAGATTAGGATAAGAGATGATTCCCACCTCACATCTTACATAGTATTTCCTCCCCCTTAAGTTTAGGTTTTTCCTCAAACATGATTGCTGAAGGCATAAATGAGAAAGAAAAAGAATTTATTAGGATAAGAGATGATTCCCACCTCACATCTCACATAGCATTTCCTTCCCATTAAGTTTCAGTTTGTCCTAAAACATGATTGTTGGAGGTACTAACCCACCATGTAGCACTATCTTCGGAACTATCTTTCTACTTAAATAAGCACTCTTTATATAGGTGACTTCTTGTCTATTTCTCTTGAGTGCATATATGCTCTCAAGCTCATGTTTGAAATAGGTTGACAAAAAATAGGCTCTACTACCTCACTATTTGGAATGAGGTTATCAGATTCACCTAGTCTTCTTAAGTTAGTTAACATGAAATACTGACTGGATCTGGTTGTTCTCTACAAATTCGAGATGGTAATTTATCTTTCCTATTCTCTTTAGTATTGGGAATGATTCATAATACCTAGGAGATAATTTTTGAAAAGGTCCCCTCTTCATGGTTTCAAACCTAGAGGGAACTCAAAGATAGAGTTGCTCTCCTACATCAAAGTTGATTTCTCTCCTTTGAGGATCATCATAGGATCTAGCCTTGTCCTGAGCTTGTGTAATGCTATCCTTAGCAATTCTAAGCATATCATTCATCTCTTCCAAGAAGTCCTTTGCAAGTTGGACTTTCCATGCTGCAATCCTACTGCATAAGGGGCTTTTGGTTGAAACCCATACATAAGCATAAATGGATTATGCTCAATGGAATAGTGCTTGATGGTATTATATGTAAACTCTATTATAGGTAGTACTCTTCCCAATTAGTTTGCCTTTCATCTACATATGCTCAAAGCATATCTTCTAGATTTGGTTAACAATCTTTGTTTGCCCATCCAACTATGGATACTCGGTTGTACTCATGCTAATTTTCGTATCCAACCTCTTAAAGACTGCTCTCCAAAAGTGACTAGTAATTTTCCTATCTTGATTTGAAACAATGTCTAATGAAAAACTATATAATTGATATAGGTTTTCAATAAATAATCTAACCAAATCATATGTCTTCATGATACTACATGTCAGAATAAACCTAGCCATTTTGTTAACATATCCATAGTTAAGCAAATTGAGTAATGCCCTCCTAGTGTCTTCGGTAAACCTATTATAAAATAAACGGAGATACTCTCCCACTTCCCATTAGGAATATCCAATGGGTGGAGTAGATTGGAGTAGAACTCCTATCCTTAATCATTCAGCTTTATTGACCTGGCATTTAGTGCATTTAAGCACATATTTTAGGACTTCCTTATGAAATTCAGGTCAATAAAACTACCTCTTAACAAGATCATAAGTCTTGTTAATTCTTGGGTGTCCTGCACTAGGTGTGTCATGACACTCATGCAATATGGCAATTCAAATGCCTTGTCATTTGAGAAGTTAGTCTCTATTCTGTTGCAGGAAGACCATTCTAGGCAGAACATGTTTAATATGCATGTTGCAGATCAAGCTTGTTACACTTATGTGTTCCTCCAGTAGCTTTGATGTGAACCTTTTCCCTATACATGGGCACTTTTTACTCTAGTGCTGGATAGAGGTTTTTTCCCCATGTTACCACATACTTGATACTCTCATATGTGGTGGTACTTTGTACTTAGGGATATCATTCAGCTCTTACGTCACTTCAGTTCATTAATCAATAGAGAGAGCTATTCTAGCCATCGTCTTCTCCGTGTGTCTATTGTTGTGTTTGTGCTCCTTGTGTGTGCTTCTTGTGTGTCTCTCGCACTTCTACACACACCCAACAGTGGTATCAGAGCAGGTTCAGCTTCTTCTCAAGTTTCGGTTTTTCGCGTCGCGGCGCGCGTGCACTTTAACAGTGCAAATCGACTTCGGAGCATAGAACTGTGAATTTCAGTAGCCCGGAAACATTTCCACCAAGCACGCTAGGGTTTTACCCCCATTTCGAAGCCATTCATGCAGTCAGAATCGCCATCAAAGTGATGGTTTGTGAGCTGAAATTTCAGCACTCATTTCAGCTTTCATCGAAGTGAAGATTTTATCACATTCTTGTTCCTTAGTGAAATGGCGGGCAGCAATGACTTGTTTGGCATGCTTCAAGCTGAAGATAAGCTTGATGGGACCAACTACCCGATGTGGTCTTACATGATGAAGCATGTTCTTGTTGCAAAACAACTTTGGAACGTAGTGGCAGATGTAGATCGAAGACCGGTAGGTGCTTCTACTTCACAGTCTACTGTCACAGATGGAGCTTCTTCTTCAAGTACAGTGGTTTCTCCTTCTCCACCTACACAGGAGCAGCTTAGATGGGATGGAAAAGATGCTCAAGCTCATGCTTTGATTGCGCTTTCAGTCAAGCGTCATATAGTTCCACACATTCGGTCATGTTCTACATCACGACAGGCATGGGATACTCTTGCTTCTTTGTATGCCGTGCGTAATGAAGCACGTGTTGCATACTTGAGGAAGCAACTTTAGGATGTATGTATGGCTGAAAATGAGTCGGTGGATGTGTATGTGACACACATCAAGGACTTGAAAGAGCAATCGGCAAACATAGATGAGATCATTCCGGATGCATCACTCATTTCTACATTGTTGAAAGGATTACCGGAATCTTTTCAAAGCTTTGCTACTACACTCCGTTTGGTTGCAAAAGGAAATCCTAATATGTATGCATTTGATGAGGTTGTGTCTCTTCTTTTGCAAGAAGAGCAATCTAGAGTGAACAGGAGTGGTTTGATTGAGGGAACGCAAGCACTTGCTATCTCACAAAAGGGGAAAATCAAGTATGGTTCAGCTTTGGGTTCATCAAAACCAAAGCCTCAAGCTTCCTCTTCCACTCATTCCTCTAATGATGGTGATTTTCAAAAGAAGAAGAGATGCAAATATTGCCGGAAGGCTGGTCATACTATTGATGAGTGTAGAAAGCTTGCTAAACGCAATGAAAAGAAGAAGGAATCGGGCATGTCTATTGCTGAAAATTCAGCAAATGCAAAGAATGATGAAGCTAACATGGCTCAAGATTTTTGGGCATGTGTTGTTACATGTCATTATGATGCTTATTTACATTCTAAATGTATGGTTGTGAGTGAGGCTGATTCGGATTGGTTCTTTGATACTGGTGCTTCAAAGCACATAACATCATGCAAAAGATTTTTTGCCTCTTTGAAAGATGCACCTAAAGGAGGACATGTGGTGTGTGCAAACAATGCCTCTTATTCTATCATTGGAGTAGGAGAAATTGAGCTTACGGCTGCAAATGGAGGTGTGATTCTCTTGAAAAATGCATTGTATATTCCCGGTATCAAGAAGAACTTAATTTCAGTTCCGTTGATTGCCAAAGCTGGACTTCATGTACACTTTGTTGATGATAAGTGTATGGTTCATGATTTTAGCAATGGCGATGTTATTGTGATGTCCGATACATTATGTAATGGTTTGTATCGCATGGATACATACAAGAGGGCTGCCTCGAATGCCTTAATTGCTCATACTTCTTCCATGGCTGAAATGGATCTTTGGCATGCTCGTTTTGGTCACTTGAACTTCAATAGTTTGCTCTATTTGCAAAAGAAGGACATGGTTATTGGCTTGCCTACACTTGAGTCCATTGAAAAGCATGCATGTGAAGGTTGCATTCTTGGAAAAATGCATCGTGCTTCTTTTCCAAAAGATAGTCATACACACACTACAAGAAAATTGCAACTTGTTCATAGTGATGTATGTGGTCCCGTCAAGACTCCATCTTTTGGGAAGCATGTATATTTTGTTACCTTCATTGATGATGCTACTCGCCATACATGGGTGTATCCTATGAAAGCAAAGAATGAGGTATTTTCTTGCTTCAAAGCATTTTTAGCTATGGCTGAAAAATTTTCTTCACAAAAGCTTTTGACTCTATGCACGGATCGTGGTGGTGAGTACATGTCACATGAGTTTAATGCTTTTCTTCATGAAAGAGGTATTTCACACCAATGTACGGTGCCATATACACCTCAACAAAATGGTGTTGTCGAGCCTAAAAATAGAACTCTACTTGAAATGGCACGATGTATGGTTAAAGGAAAGCATCTTCCTCATAAGTTTTGGATGGAAGCGGTCATGTGTGCAAATTATGTGTTGAATCGCTGCCCTACAAAAGCATTGAGAGTCATCACTCCTTATGAGGCTTGGAATGGTCATAAGCCTATGGTTAGTCATATGCGTGTGTTTGGTTGTTTGGCATATGCTCTTGTGCCATCACAACAACGTCACAAATTTGATAACAAGGCAAAGAAATGTATATTTGTTGGTTATAATGCTGAAAGTAAGGCATATCGGTTGTACCATCCATTGACGAACACAATTATTGTGATTTGAGATGTGGTATTTGCTGAAAATGCAGTTTTCCCTCTACTTGAATGCAAAAAATTGCCAACAGTTAGCTCACAAGATGTGTTCGATACACTCATGCCTTTGTTCCAAAATGGTGCGCTTGACTATGGCCATGTAGACCAGCCAACTGAGGTTCAAAGGGTTGAAAAATTCCAGCCAAATAGGGCTGAAAATGCAGAGAATTTTCAGCCAAACATGGCTGAAAAAATTCAGCTAAAAATTGTCAAAACTGTTGGAAATTTCCAGCCACATATGGTTGAACATTTGCGTCAAAATATGGCTGAAACTGAGCATGAAATTCAGCTCACGCATGATGTACATATTGAAGATGTTTTACATAATGAACGCATGTCTATCAAGAGTGCACAAGCTATGCCAAAGTGGCTGAAACAAACTTTGCAGGACAGCAAATTGAGTGCACCTTTACTTGGTAGAACAAGATCAAGCTCTCACCATGCATCAAGTAATTTTGTGGATTATTCTCTTATTGCTACAGCATGTAATGAAGAGCCACTTTCTTTTGAAGATGCATGTGACGATCCACAATGGGTGAGTGCTATGCAATCAAAAATGGATTCCATACATAGGAATGGTACTTAGGAGTTATGTGAATTGCCAAAAGGAAAGAATGCCATTGGTACAAAGTGGGTTTACAAGATTAAGAGAAAATTTGATGGTAGCATTGATCGCCACAAAGCTAGATTGGTTGCCAAAGGATATGCACAAAAATATGGCATTGAATATGAGGAAACTTTTGCACCTACTTCACGCATGACTACCATTTGTACCGTGGTTGCATTGGCTGCCCATCGAGGTTGGAAAGTGCATCAATTGGACATAAAAACAGCCTTCTTGAATGGAGATTTGCAAGAAGAGGTCTATGTGAAGCAACCTCCTGGATTTGCTATGAAAGGGAAAGAGCATATGGTTTGTCGCTTGCATAAAGCCTTGTATGGTCTCAAGCAAGCTCCACGTGCATGGTATGACAAAATACATAAGCACTTGATTGCTCTTGGCTTCACATGTAGTCCGATTGAAAGCACACTCTATGTACGCAAAAATGGGGCTGATCTTATAGTGCTTGTTCTTTATGTCGATGACATACTCTTGACTGGGTCATGTGATGCAAAACTTGACATTCTTATGGCTAATTTGCAGCATACTTTTGATGTGACTTATCTTGGTCTTTTGAGCTACTATCTTGGCATCCAGTTTGTATCCGTTGAGGGGGGAATTATTATGCATCAAGCCAATTATGTTGAGAAACTACTTCAGCGTTTTGACTTTGAGGATTGTAAGCCAGTTTCCACACCAGTTGAGACAGGATTCAGGTTCTCAGTTGAGGATTCCAGTGATGCATTCGACACTTCTCTTTATCAGCAAGCTGTGGGATGTCTTATATATGCATGCAACACAAGGCTGGATATACAGTATGCAGTTTCCCAGTTGAGTCGATTCATGCATAGCCCTGGCACTAAGCATTGGCAAGTGGTGAAACGTGTGTTTAGATATCTTCGAGGCACTTTGAGCTTAGGTCTCTTTTATGGCAGAGATGTTCATCCATGCTTGCATGCTTTTACAGATAGTGATTGGGCTGGTTGTTATGATACTCGCATGTCCACTAGTGGTAATTGCTTTTTCCTTGGAGACTCATGCATATCTTGGTTGAGTAAGAAGCAACCTACAGTGGCGACATCGAGTTGTGAAGCTGAGTACAAGGTAGTTTTCACAGCGACAGTGGAGTGTATATGGCTGAGACGCCTATGATGGATCTTTGCCTGGAGATTGATGCTGCTACGCATATTCTCACAGATAGTCAGAGTGCTTTGGATGTTGCACGAAACCCAGTGTTTCATGCACGGACCAAACATATTGAGGTGCATTATCACTATGTGAGAGAGCACGTTCATGCAGGAGATATTGATTTTGTATATGTGCCTACACAAGATAATGTGGCAGACATTCACCAAAGCTCTTCCACGGGAAAAGTTTGAAGCTTTTCGCAAAGCTTTAGGCTTATAACCTTGTGGGGGCTGATCTGTCACTTCCTGTATGTGTTCACATCATTCGCTCCAGGGTGGTTTGTTACACTTATGTGTTCCTCGAGTAGCTTTGATGTGAACCTTTTCACTATCCATGGGCAATTTTTACCCTAGTGCTGGCTAGAGGTTTTTTCCCCATGTTACCACATACTTGATACTTTCATATGTGGTGGTACTTTGTACTTAGGGATATCATTCAGCTCTTACTTCACTTCAGTTCATTAATCAATAAAGAGAGCTATTCCAGCCATTGTCTTCTCCGTGTGTCTATTGCTGTGTTTGTGCTCCTTGTGTGTGCTTCTTGTGTGTCTCTCGCACTTCTACACACACCCAACAAAGCTTTCCTGGCTAGTTAGAAGGGCAACGGTAAATGGAGCTCTTCTATTAGTAAGCAAAAATATGCAAATGCTGCACATTCGAAGAAAGAAGACAAAGATGAGAAGAAATCAGAAAAGCAAAGATTGTTTTACAAATATTGTAAAGCAAATGATCATGTCATCAAGAGCTGTCCAAAACTGGCCACTAAAGACGCAAAGAAGAAAGAGGCCGGAATGGTTGTTGTAGAGGCCTCTACACCAAAAACAGAGTATGCTAATCTTGTGTAGGAAGAAGAATGGGCGTTTACTACTGTTTGTAGTTCTGACCCATCTTCTCATGAGCAGTGTGTGTCTGCAATAGACTCATATGTTTGGTACTTTGATAGCGGGGTGACCAAACATATTACCTCGCAGCATAGTCTCTTCTCTTCACTCAAGTTTACCCCTATAGGGAATACTGTTACATGCAGGGCAGCTTTCACAACGACTGTTGAGTGTGTGTGGCTCAGATGCCTTATGGCTGATTTGGGTGTTGGTCACTCTTCTACCACCACCATCTTCATTGAAAGTCAGAGCGCATTGGCAGTTGCGAGGAACCATGTGTTCCATGCTCGCACTAAGCACATTGAGGTGCATTATCATTATGTCAGGAAGAGATTCTCTGCTATGGAGATCAGCTTGGCATAGGTGCCCATTCAAGAGAACATTGCAGACCTTTTTATGAAGGCTCTACCTAGAGAGAAGTTTGAAGCTTTCCGCAAAGCTTTGGGCTTACTGTCTTTTGTGGATTGATTCCACATAGCTTGTCATCTCCTTATACATGAGTGCCAACTCCTTGTTCACCGCATCACTCCTAGGGGGGATTTGTTGATATATTTAGGTAGTGATGTGTGTGAACACTCTAGGACTATCGGGGCACTTTTTTCCCTCTTTGAGGTCCCCCCCCCCCCCCCGCTTGTATATATGCCTATTGCCCTAATGAGCTACTTATCTTTTTACATTCTAGTGGTAATACATTCAGCATTGTGTGTTGTGCTCCAAGCTTCTTCTTCTTCCTTGTGTTGTTCGTGTGCTTCCGTAGACGTCCAACTCCAACAATTTGCACCATAGAGGGGAAGTACACCAACCATATGGCACAATATTGTCCATACAATAAGCAAGCACTCAAACAAACCTATCGAAATCCATAAAGATATGGAAATTAGTATCCGCAATAACCCTACTATAGGCCATGACAAAACTACCAGCAATAGTATCAAGCAAAACCTTGGCCACAACAAGTGCTAGGCCAACAACCACCACCCCCAACCAATGTAATATCAATCAACTATGCGACAATAGAAGAGAATCCACATAGGGCTTTAGTCCCAATTTCCCTTTTGATCACAAAGAATGACCCAAATGCGAATAGGTTTGTAAATATGTCCACTTTTGTAAATAGTTTCCTTTCAATTGATGCAAATCTGTCCACTTTTGTAAAAAAGTGTCGAAGGCATCCTTGTTTCTATCTATATAATCCCCCATGAATGTGGATGGTTTTATATATTAAGAAAATGTGTATCCCTAGGATTCTTTTCCTTCAAAAGGCAAGAGTTGTAGCTTCTCTCCTAACCACAATAGAAGTTTCATGAGAAACTTCTTTTTCATGTTCTTATTTGGTGACCAAATAGCTAATGTGAGTCTCTAGAGTGATGAGTTGGGTTTTCAGTTGTTCAAAACTCCGATGATGCTTTGTAAGATGGATTCTAACTTGGTTGTCCTATCAAGAAGTTCATGATCTTGACAATGATTAATAAACTCATCATCTTCTTCAACATCTTGCATTTCTAGTTCTTGATTTTTTTTTTCTAGTTTTTCTAAGTTTTCTTTTTTTTTTTCTACATTTTAAGGATTTTCTAATGATGTGCCTTGATTTTTCTTAGCTTGAGTTTTCATATTGAACAATACTAATTAAAAATGAAACAGAAGGAAGCAAATCAAGTACCCAAAATAAAAGAAATAACTCAATACCACTTCCCTAATGATCTCCAAAGCTTGGCATGCAAAGTTGAAGTGATCATCCAAGTTCTAAGCATCTAGTCCTGATACTTGAGAGTCCCAAAATTGAATTTTAAATGTTTGATTGCATTGGGGAAGTTTGCAAAGCATCAAAAACACCATAAAGCCTTCAAAATGACAAAAAATAAGAGGACTATGAGGAAATTTGGATTATCGCTAGTCCTCATCAATCCTTGCTAATCAAAGGGATGATGTGAAACACCTAAAACTTGCATTTAGGATGTATTTTCAAGCGACGAAAGTGAATTTGGACTTCTAAATTTCCTAAATGAGGCTCCAAAATGTGTACCTAAAATCCTTTTCATGTTTTGTTTTGTCCAAACTTCAACTTCTATAAGGGAGGGTTTTCCACTTTCCATCTCATCAATTTTTCTTCTTGCACTTCTTCCCCCATATGATTTCGACATGAATCATCAACATCTAGGATGCTACAATAAAGATTTTGGGAAATCTTTGACCTTAAATTGGTGATTTGACTTGACCATGGTAAGGGTGATTGAGAGAGCATAACAAGTTTAGTTCTTCTTCTGGGAAAGCAAATCTTTTACCTCATATTGGTGATTTGATTCAACCATTGTATAGGTGTTTGAGAGAGCATAACAGGTTTAGTTCTTGCAATCTCTCCTTCTTTACTCTCTAAAGGGTGACTGAGGAGTAAGCACCACAAGAGGAGGAATTGTGTCTTTAATGAACGAGTTTGCAATTCTAATATCTAATGTTGTAGACATAGGCACTTGTGAAGGATTGGCTTGTTCATTGAAATTTTGATATACTACATACCCTTTTGAATATGGAAGAATAAAAGGGTGCATCGATTTCTAGAACATGGGCTCTAGAATGTGCATATTAGAATAAGGACTATGTACCTTCTTCATAGCTACTTAGTCACTTAAATAATTCTTCTATACATGTCTCGTCTCTCTCGTTCTAAGTAATTAAGTTCTAGAATAACATATTTTATGAGCTTTGTGGATGGTCTTATTGTTATCCTAGTGTAATAGGCTTTGAATAATGTCTTCATGTCCTTACACATTGGGGTTTCCAACATGGAGCTTGCTCTTTGTCTCTCTTGTTGATGACTTGCTTTCTCTCATTCCTCATATCTAACTTTTAGATCTAGCTCAGAGTCTTAGAGCTCTCAAGTAGACTATGAGAGTGATTTTGTCATTCTGTTGAGTTTCTTCTTGAATGAGCTCACTCTAAGTGTGTTTTTTTTTTTTCACATGGGTTTCCTTATTTCTATTATCAGTGGAACTTAGTTCTCCAATAGATCCATGAATCTACTTTGATTCTTGAACTTTCCCTTTTTTTCCTTATAACTTATTGGTTTCCTTGGTTGAAGAGTCTAAACGCTCTTGATCTTTACCAAAATCACACTCTTAGTTCTCTCAATGGATCCTAGAATCTACTTTGTTTCTTGAACTTTCCTATTCTTTTCTTATAACTTATTGGTCTCATTGATTGAAGAGTCTGAATGCTCTTGACCTTTACCAAAATCCAGCTCACTTTTCTTTTTTGTTCAGGCCTTTGTTTGAGTTCATTTGATCATTTGAATGGGTTTATTGTTGCAAGTATCACTCCAAGAGGGTATGTTAGACACTGCATTCAAAGGTGTTCATTTCATAGAGGCATGATTCTTGGGACAATATTTGAGAACATGGTCAACCCCAAAACTATCACAAAACCCAAATTGGTTTTGATGGATTACCTTGTGGTTTTCCAGAGGATAATTTTGAATAAAGTGGCCTCCATTGCATCTAAAGCACATACCCTTAGTATAGGTGATCTATGTGGATGACTGATTTGATTGTTATATGGGGTGTGGGATTAGCATACCTAATACATGTTTTCTCAAGATAATTATACTCACAAGAAAGTTGAATTTGATCCCAATGAGGTGTTTCTCCCATATTATATTTGATATATTCCCCATTTTCCATGTCATAACCATAATCATAATTAGCTTCATTGATCCCAATATTAATTGTTGATACAACTAGAACTAGGTCTCTCTTGGGGTTTTCCCCCATTTTATATTTCAGTGGCAAGAGATCGTTGTCCTAACATGGGTTGTGCAACATCTTTCCCATACTGGTTGTATTTAAGCCTTTGGGATCTATTGAGAGAACTAAGTTTATTGATATCATGGTTGTGTTTATTGATAATGTGATGGATTTCGATAAGTTTGTGGAATCCGATTGTTGTGTTCTTGAAGTACAACTTGTTGATTGTAATAACAAGTAATTGTGGCATGGTTGACCTTTTTTTTTCTGTATCACATCTCTACAAGTATCATAATTCTATTGAAGTCTATAACAATGAATTTTTCTAAGACAAAAGCTAGTAGAATGTTCACTTCCACAATTATGACATCATCTACTATAGTGTGGCCTTTTCTTTTTCCTGTCAGCTACAAACATCTTAATTAGTCTAATGAACTTGAACTTAATGGTAACAACACTAGTTTGAAGAGCATGGAGCTTTGGCAAAATAGGTATGACCATCTAAACTTCAAAAATTTGATCACTTTGAAAAAGCATGACATGGTTAGATCTCTCTCAGGTTTAGAGATACCCAATTCTTAAGTGTGAGAGTTGCATCCAAGATAAGATGCATAGAGTCTCCTTTAAGATTAGATACATAGCAAGAGCTTCTAGAAAGCTTGATCTAATCCATTCTGACATGTATGTCCCTATGAGAACTAATTCTAAAAGTGGATTCACTTATTTTGTGATATTGATTGATGATTACTCTAGATTTACTTGAATCTCTGGACTCAAAGTCTAAGTCAAACATGTTCATCAAGTTTAAAAATATCTTTGCCATTATTAGAATGAACCATGTGATAAAATTAAACCTTTACATTCAGATCAAGGGGGAGTATATTTCTGAAGAGTTCAATTATTTTCTCTCGTCACGTCATAAAAGCCCAATCAACTATTAGAATGACACTTGGAAAAAAAACTAATTGAAATGATTAAAACTACTTTTTTGAATAAGAAACTCTCACATTATTATCGAAACGATGCTCTAATGTGTGTTCATCACATTAGAAATCAAGCTCCTACTAACGTTCTTGAATTTCAAACATCTTATGAAGCATATTATGGTACTTAACCTAATAATTTACCATTTGATAGTGTTTGGATGTGTTGCAAATATGCACGTGCCTGTTGAGCACAAAGGTAAGTTAGATAATAAAAAGGCCACAAAATTTGTCCTCATTAGTTATGAAATTAGAAGTTATAGAATAATTGATCCTAAGAACAAGAAAACATATGTAAGTAAAGTGGTTGTTTTCTTAGAGTATGTGTCTTTTGTTGGTGACATTAATGTTCTTATTTGAGTCTCTTGCTACTAATCTATTTCATCACCATATAGTTGAAGGACTCATTGGTTCTATTCATTAGCCATCACCAGAACCATTACGTGAGTTTGTTCCATCTATCCAAAATATGCATGCTATCTTAGAACATCAAGAACTTTAGAGACAGACACTTCTAAGAGGATTTTTAGATGGGCTTCACCTATTCTTCGTGCTTTCTGCTTTGAAAGAAAAAAAAAAAGAGAGATCAGATTATCATGTTTTTTATGATTATGACTTTCTAAGTATCTTTACAGATGAAATGAAACCAATAAGTACAAGTATAGCTCCGAAAGGTAAAAGATGGATTGCAACTATGAAAAAGATGAATCGGACTCCATTGAAAAAAATCAAATATGGATTTTCTATGAACTTCAAGTAAAAAGCAAATTGATACAAAGTGGGTATACAAAATAAAAAGAAAAGCACATGGAACTTCCAGGGATACAAAGGATCCATTGACAGATACAAAAGCTAGACTACTAGTCAGAAGTTTTGGAGAAAAGAAAGATATTGACTACGATAAGACATTTCCACCTACCTGTTGTATGACTACAGTTAGATGTCTAGTAAGCATTGCAGAACACTTCGGTTGGAAGATTCAACTCGAGTTTGACATGAACTCAAAGAAGCTCGAGGAAAAAGTGATGAGCTTCTTAATCAAATAATAGCGCACTTTCACAAGAAAGTTATATTAACCCACCAACAGTTTGATCATTGATAAGCAATAAAACTACCAAGATCTGATCTGAAGAATTTGTGCAAACTGTTAATGAGCTTTTGCATCAGACATTGAGAGAAATATCAATAAAGAACTTCACCACCGATTGTATATAACATACAGCAATAAACTAATCATCAGAACAATTCTCTACAATCCACAAATATCATATCCATTTAGAATCGTGATCTCGCAAAAGCTTTCATGATTTATAACACAGAAGAAACATGACAAGACTGTATACGTGACTGCACAGAAGTCGAATTATGAAGAAATTTGCTCAAACTGCCTTGAAAGCCAAAAGAGCACTAATTGCTTATTGACCGATCACGAACTGTACTATCTCTGACCAACATGTTTTATCTCTGCAAATATGTTATTTTGATTTGCACAGCCTTGACACGCTGTTTCTACAGTTAGAAAGAACCAAAAACTACATAAAACACATTGTGCAGTCTGCAATATTAAACATAAGAGCATTAAAAAATTGTTTTATCTCAGCAGCAAGATTATTTTGACTTGCCCAGCCTTGCACCTGTTTCTACAGTCAGAAAGAACCAAAAAACTACATAGAACACATTGTGCAGTCTGCAATATAGCTTTATTAAACATAAAGTATTAAAAGGTTGATCGAAAACTCCTGAAAATTCGAATATTCTAACACCACCTTTGCTGTATGATCACAGAAGTTTATGATTACTTCAGATTATTACTAACAAAACATTGAGCAATAATATATGTTGTATATAACTTGGCAAAAGAGAAACAAAAACTCCAAAGATATATCCACAAATCAGAGGTATAATGTGTGCTTTCAGTGAAGAATATGCAACAAACTACATGCACAGCCGCTTTTTTCTTGTATATTTTTGCTTACACATACTCTATATATTGAGCACAAAGCGTGGAGTTTGCTATTCTCTAACACCCATACTTTTCCACATTTAAAATGTGGTCTACGAAGTATTTTTTTGCTTCCATATCATGGCACTTTTGAAAGAGTGATAGACAAAAAGTATGCCTACGTAATACTTATTATGGAGAAAAACAAGAAATAATAAGAGCTTTGATCATATTAAATATCCGACATCCCCTCCTCGAGCTCTAAATCCATAGGTTTGAGTCCCAGTAGGAATTTAAGCTTCTTCAGTCTCTGACCGTCCAAAGTTCCAGTAACATCTTGCAATTGATCTTTTGTACTAACATAATCAAGCCGAAATTCTTTGTTCACCACCTTCTCTCTCACAAAATGATGATGTACTTTTATGTATTTTGTTCTTGCATAAAAAATTGGCTTTAATGCCAAATGAATTGAGCTAATATTATAGCAAGAATTAAAGGAGTTGAGTGTTGATCTTCATGTCTTGCTATAGCTTCAAAAACAGTATTGCCTCACAAGCTGCATTGACGAGGCTTCTATACTCTGCTTCTGTACTTGAAAGTGTCACAATAGGTGGTTTTTTAGAACTCCCATGAAATCAACTCGTTATCTGCAAAAACAATATAACCGCTAGTGCTTCTCTGTCATCCTTGTTTCCTACCCAATCAGCATCACTAAAAATTTTTTTTAATCCATACTTCTATCATAAGCAAAATTAGCCCTCGTTTGAGTGTACCAATCAAATAAGCAATCTTTTAGCTCCCTGCATATGCACATCATTTGGTTTATTCATAAATTGAGAAAGTACTCCAACACCGTATGAAATATTTGATCTTGTATATGTTGCTAAATAAGAGAACCAAATAAGATATCTATACTCTGAAGGATCAAATAAAATATCATCTTCAACATTGTATTTGGCATTCGGTTCCATTGGATTTCCAACCAGTTTACAATCGGCCATCCATACTTTTTAAGAAAGCCTTCAGTATACGTCTTTTGAGAAACACTAAGTCCATTTTTTTCCACGTATCACTTCAATGCCAAGAAAATAAGTAAGCTCACCCAAATCTGGAATTTTAGACTCCTTCCCAAGCTTCGTCTTCATTTCTTTACTTTTATCTTCATCACCACCTGTAAGAATAAGATCATCTACATAGATGCAAACATATGTTATAGAAATACCATCCATCTTCACATGAACTGATGAACCTGCTTGTGAGCGTATAAAACCAAGTGTCTCCGATATTTGACCGATTGAAAATTCCATGCTCTGGGTGCCTGTTTAAGACCAAACAAAGCTTTAAATTACCTGCAAACAATCTGCGCATCAAAAATCTTTGGTTGTTTAATTTTGAGCATACTCTTTCAAAAATCGTACTGATGATTGACATCTCATCTTCATGAGATTCCATACCTGGCTCTTGAATCTGAGCTCCCTTTAGATCTTTGAGCATGTGAACTACCATTGAAAATAAATTTCAAACCACGTAAGATTCCATGTCCTCTTCTATATCTTCCACACGTACAATAATCTTAGTAAGATTCATGTTTTTTTTATTGGAACTGCCTCTTAGAAGCTCTGAACAAAGTTTTTTTCTCTCCTTCACAATACAAGGATCAAAAAATTTCAGCAACCATTGGCATGGATACTCTAATAAAGATGGACATGTCTAGGCTTTCGTATTTTAGACCTAGACCATCAATTGTAACTAAAAATAAATTATCATCATTAATCATGCAGTTGACTGAAGCTCCTAAATCATCATCATCAATTATGCAGCTGGTCAATGAAACTAAGCCTCAAATATTTCTTGTATCCAAGCCACATAATTTGTGGTACTGCAGCTCCCACATCGTACACAATGTGATCGCTTTGCAAGTTCCATTTTTCCAACCTTTGTGCTGGTGCTCAAGTCTTCGTATACAATGTAATCACTACGCAAGTTTCATTTTTCGAACCTTTGTGATAGTGATCTAAGTCTTGTGAACTATAATATCTCATGCTGCTTGAGGTAAGCTTTCATGTATCCACCTTGATTTATTATAAAATCTTACAGACCTTCCAAGTAAGAAGTCCTCCATGCAGTAGCGCCACGTTTCGCAGTTGTCTTAGATAAGCTCGTCTTCAAGACTTCTGACATTGTAATAGCTTTAAATACCTGACTAAATACCGAGGAATGAGATAATCAAGTAAAACAATGTATGTATGTTTCTTCAAACATTTTGAAAGCATTCCCCCATTAATTTTATCATTTAACAGTCAACAAATAGAAAGTAAACAAAAAGAAATCATCTCTAGCTCATATAATCAAATGCTCTCAAAACAATCTAACAAACATAACAACAATAAAAACCTATCATACACATCCAGACAGTATCTGACTTGAAACATATATAATTTATCACGGAACAACCACTAAAGGAAGGTCAAAAAACATCAGTAGAAGAAATCCATATGTGATGTCATCCATTACTTAATCTCAACAAGATACATCCTTCATCTCATACCAAACCACAAAAACTTTAATGCGGCTATGCAAGTCTTCCACATATCACCACAATGATCTAAGTCATGAGCATCCCTGAATTAGAAAATCTTGTTATTGATCCACTTCTTTGAACCAATTTTAAGCACGTATTCACAGCTCATGAAGTATCCTTTCAACGACCCCCATAGGTCACACGAACGATCCTAGACATATCCCCTTTACTTTTCCACAAACCTGTGTACCTTTGTATGCTGCTACAACAGTTTCATGCATTTAATCAAAGCTTTTTCTTTTGTTGCAAGCAAATGCATAAATAAAAGTCCTACTTTACTTGAGATAGTGGAGAAAATACTTGGATTTCAAATTGCAAGCAAGAAGTCAAATACTGATTTTTAATATTGGATGGACTGCTCCACATCTCTTCCAAGCACTCTTTCTACTTGAGTTAGGTTTCTTTGTTGCAGTTTTGCAGTATGTTATGCAATAGTGTGGATGAACAGCAGACCATGGACCAAGTGGTCAAACATCAGACCATCATCAATAGAAATACTCCAAGCCTACATCATCAATTCCTGTAACGATTCAAAAATCATTGCAAAAAAGTTTTGAGGTCAACCGTGACCAATAGAAGTACAGATTGCAGATTAACATACTTCAAAAATAGTCCTGAATTTAACAAAATCAATGAAACATGAAATGAAATCCATAATCATCCCAAATTAATATACAGACTCATTAGTTCAATGATAGTGAGACATGAAATTTCACTCTGTAAAGGGCTTGACGTGCCCCAAACTTAGATTTCTTTAGATTGAGTTCATAAGGTTACACATGGTGGTATTATTTCTCTGCTGAAATGACTGAAAAAATAATTGTTAATCCTACAAAGGGAAGGAAAGTCCTTCCAATACAAATTATCAGAGCTTAGTGATTTTTTCTGCTTTTACAACAGGATTATTTGCAGAGATTTCTTTTCTAGCCATTGCCTTGTAATCAAAGGTGCAACTGTGCTTATCTGAGTATCGATGTGTTGAACAGAAAGTATCTCCGCAGCGACATTTAAATCCAGTAAGGCCTATGCGTTTCCTGCAAGAAGAGCAACGGATTGGCATGATCCCAGTAGAGGGCAAAATCGAATCGGAAGAAGAAGAAGCCGAGTCGGTAGTGGAAGACGTAGAGGGCGAAGAGGTCAAAGAAGCCCCGGCATCTTTAGCTGCAAGCACAGGCGTGGCTTCGAGGGATGAAGACGAGGGCGACATACGCCCACAAACATAGGAAGATGAGAGCACGACATCACATGTAGAGATAGGGCGGCTGGACGCCGTTTCCTTAGAGATACAGAACTTCTTATAGCAAAGAGAGCAGCGTCCATCGTTCTCGGGGGTCCCGTAGAAGCCACAGCTATCGATACACAGATTCGTAGAGGAATTGGATGCAGAGTGAGGAGGGCTATTGTGAACCTGTTGGTGCTGGTGCTGGTGCGCGTCTGTAGGAGCCATGGCTGTTTAGAAAGAAGGAAGGGGGCGAAGGAGGACGAAGAACAGGATGCGTAAAGGAACCAGAGATCGTTATGCAGAGTCTACCTACATGCGAAGGACCATCATGAGCATATTAAGGAGAGCTTGGTAAAGCAGCTTGCTGGCCGAGTCAAAACCGCGTTCCGTGTCATCCATGGCTGTTTAGAAAGAAGGAAGGGGGCAAAGGAGGACGAAGATCAGGATGCGTAAAGGAACCAGAGATCGTTATGCAGAGTCTACCTACATGCGAAGGACCATCATGAGCATATTAAGGAGCGCTTGGTAAAGCAGCTTGCTGGCCGAGTCAAAACCGCGTTCCGTGTCATCCATGGCTGTTTAGAAAGAAGGAAGGGGGCAAAGGAGGACGAAGATCAGGATGCGTAAAGGAACCAGAGATCGTTATGCAGAGTCTACCTACATGCGAAGGACCATCATGAGCATATTAAGGAGCGCTTGGTAAAGCAGCTTGCTGGCCGAGTCAAAACCGCGTTCCGTGTCATCGACACCGAAAATCTCATGATCGCCCACAGCGCACCTCACCTCACAGACACCATGCTCTTCTCCAGACACTCCTCCGACTGATATGTTTTTGGTATTCTATTATTGTGCATGATAAATATTGGGATTTTTTTAATTCATGTCAAGGAAATCTGGTGAAACGCACTTGGGTTTCTAACAATTCATCCAGAGTTCAAATCCTAATTTTTGAGACAAAAGTCTTAAAACACTGAAGAATATCAATCATTAAGTTGTATTATAAAAAAGTAAGTCATAAAAGATTTAGAGCTCATCAAAAAAGTATAAAACATGTGGGTACGATCTTCATATTTCCTAAAGTTTTGATCTCAATTATTATCATATTCACATTGATCCAAAGGGTGTGGAACAGCATCCATAGGGCCCTTGGAACATGATGTGAAGGTCCCAAGATCCTATGGAAAATGCAATCAAGGTAGGAGGCCCTTTGAAAAAATTGGATGGAAACCTATGGTAGCAATTTTCAAAAATACATCCAAAAAAATTTCAACATAAAAATCCCTAGCGCTCCTAGGTAAGAGAATCAAGAACCACAAAAGGTGTTTCCAAGTTTTGACACTTGATTATCTTTGTAAATCCAAGGAAATAATGGATCCCTCATGAAGATCACAACATGTTTATAGATTTGCCTTGTAACTCCCTCCCATATTTTTGTGTAATTTCAAATTTCTCATATAGCTAAAGGTTTTTAATTTGTGAAAAGGAAAACTTTGTGATGTATAATTTTCTATGGAACATGAACCTCTTATTTTGTATTATTAAGTGTCAAAAGCCCTTGGCACTTTGGGTTCTTCAGTGTACTCCATTGGTCTTTTTCATTTTCTATTGAGCCTTATAAGGTTAAATACATACCCCTTTTTAAACGATACAATGCATTGGGCTTTCTCATGTACTCCATTGGTCTTTTTCATTTTCTTTTGAGCCTTATAAGGCTAAATACATACCCCTTTTTAAACGATACAATGCATTGGGCTTTCTCATTTTTATTGAGCTTGGTGGAGGCATACATGTTTTCATGCCATTTCATGGAACATTTAGAACAAATGTCCCCCTTGGGAACAAAAGAGTTCCATCCTCCAACAAGGATTGGTGAATCCTAGAGACCATAACGTTTTTTAATTTTTTTTTCATATTTATATTTATTTTATTATTATTTATATAAAATACATAAATTTTAGTGTATGTTCCAACTTTAGTGTGGATTCACACTAGGCGACGACAAGAAGGAATTGTCGACTTATTTCCATGTGGAAGATGCTCATTTGTCAAATTCAAGGCCAATATGTTTCGGACCCAGAGTGTTCTGTGGTAGCCTCGCCCCCCTGGTCCCCCCCTCCCTCGAACAAACTCTCAATGGCTAGAACATGGAAAATCTATAGGTACAAAAGTTCTTACTCATAATATAATGATCAAGATAATTTTATATTGAAACTCGAATGTCGTTTTGTCTGAATGCCAAGGTTGGAGGAACATTGTCCTTTGGAAAAATTGCTATATGTTCCTCCACAATAGTGTGAAGTTGCCCTTATTTTCTCTTCGCACAAGGTGGTGGCATATTTTGCTTCTTTCCCATGTTCCATACATATGTGTAAAGAGGTTGAATACAGCACTATAAGAGTTCAACTCAATCACATGTTCATAGTGGAGAGTTCCTCCACCCTTGTGTGAAACCAACCTTAGCCTCTTGTATTGGTTTGATGCAAGTAGTAAGTGATTTGATGGAGTCTTGATATTCAAATTTAATTGAAGTTTTCCATTCTTTGAAAGTATTTATTGGACATTTTCTTCACAAGTCCCTAATTCTTGAGCTTACACACATGGTGTTAAGAAATATTTCTTCTAAGCTTGCACACATAGTGTTAAGAAATATTTCTTGTGCAGAACTAAGAAGAAGGACAATACCAAAAATGCTCCAAAGCTTGAGGCATTTGTAACCACACAAAATAAATTGACATCTCTTCTTCACAAACGACCTTTATGTATGTATGTGACCTCGAGGCAAATATCGTATATGAAATTTCTCTATCATAAAAAATTACTTGTGTGTCCAACCTCCTTTTGACCTAAGTTCCTATTTGACAAGTAGATGTTTTATTCCTTTGCTATTGTTAGTGATAATAATATCCATTGTTTTTCAAAGAACATGATCTCTATAGTAGTCTCTTCATTCTTCGTTGAGGTTGGGCACATATGCTAGGGTTATCAAAATTAATCTTAGCTTCTTGAAACCATGAGATGACCTTTAGGTCCAATGAATAATAAGAGGGAAACCAATAGTAAAACACATGTCAACTATTGCGCTAAATCAGAATGGAGTGCCTAATAGTTGATTTCAAATTATTGCATTGGTTGTCGTTGTGCTTTCGACCAGATGGTATGGTTGTAATTTTGCAAAAATCTTACATAAAGAATATAAAATAATTATACTAAATTAACATAATATTTTTATAAAAGAATTTCAGCCAAAGCTTAGTTTTTTTTAATAGAATCAGTGGAAAGAACAATTGTATAAGTGAAGGTGAGCAGAGTACCCATGGGAGCCTCACATCTCATAAAGCAAGGGTTAGACATATCAGACTACCGGAAGGTGATACAAACTAGCCTAAGGCTCATTACATGTCCACTTCCATTGACAAGGGTTGAACCCCCACCCTCACCTCAAGAAGCGAAGGTTCGGTCTAGCTAGCAAGATCAATGCACATAGACTATTAATATTCACTTGTGAGGGCAACACAGCTCATAAAATATTTGCACTGGTATATGTGATTAATCCAATAGTAATAAAGAATAGCTTTACAAGTCACATGGATATGAGTGAAGGAAGTGATATGAACTTGTCTGAAAAATATTTTTCTTTTATTTTGTGGTACCTCTCAAGAAAAATGTTAAGGCCAAAAGAAATCATATTTCCATGCTGCAATGAAAATGGGACACGTAGACGGATGGTGTTACTCCATTATGTCTTCCTCTTGTAAAAGAAAAAAATCCATATTTCCATACTCCAATGAAAATGGAACACATTGATGTGTGGTATTACTCTATTATAAAGATTTCTTTATGCCCTTTTTTTTGAGCTCCCAAACCTAAAATGTACATCTCACACATGTGAATTTTTATCATGGAAGGGGTCTTCTATGCATCTCACACATGTGAACTTTTATCATGGAAGGGATCTTCTATGCATGTGTGCGTGTTTTATGTGTAACCTTCTCGGCCTCTCTGTTTGTTTTATGCGATATCCCTTTTTTCACATACTCAATGAATATTCAATGAGTAAAATGGTTTAAAGAGTAAAGTGGGATGTGGATGAGTATGTGTTGCAAGTGTTGGGGTCATGTAAATCCTCCCCTTCATATACTCTTTATAGAGTAGAGCCCTCTCTACAAATGAGATATGTATGTAATAAGCATTTTCATATACTCTTTATAGAGTAGATCCCTCTCTACAAATGAGAGATGTATGTAATAAGCATTGACATGTATGTGATAGAGTAGAGTCCTCTCTATAGATGTATGTAATGAGTATTGGCATTTGTATGTTCATAGAAGAGCCTCTCTACTCATGAGAGACGTACGTAATAAGCATGGAAATTTGGTTTTCCTATTACATTCGGATCAGTACACCCCTTTATTTTATACATATCTAAACAATAATCTAATATAGAATCCGTTTTGACTATAATTTTATTGTAATAATACAATTCACTTCCCTTTTCTTTTTTCTTTTTAATATGAATATTCTAATGTATCGACATTTAACTAGAAATTTACAAAAAGTACATTTTTTTAGGGGAGTAGTGCTCATACAATATTTATTCAATAAATACTTTATTACTATAACAAAATATTTTTTCTTGCTTTGTGGGATTCGGGATTCGGGAGTCCCATGGGTGCTACGCTTGTTCACTTGTAAAGGTGTTCCTTCTATCCATTAAAGTGTGGGAGAGTAGCCTACAATCGAACTTCCCTTTGAAAAAGAAATGATATCTAAAATCCTCAATTATTATTTTTGTTCTTGTTTTAGAACCATCACACAAACAAAAAACATCTTTCCTTGCTTGCAACCATTCAAAGACATAACACGAATTAGAACTTGTAAACACCATTGTAAGAGAGAGAGAGACAGAGAGAGAGAATATATACATCTAAATAATTAAAAAACTATTTTCTAAAACTAAAAATAATAATAAACTAAAAAAATACTATCAAGAGCCTATAACCAACCAAGTATCAAATTGTGCATCTACATTCTATCCGACCTTTGACTAATGAAACGCCAATACGAATCAACCATTTTCTACGTTTATCAATATGCTACTTTTTTTAAGGTTGCAATCTTGCAACGTTACTAAAACTTACTTGAGACAAGTGGAGGATTAAATAAAGCGATCACAAAATAAGTGTAAGTAGGAAAGTAAGATCAGGCATCATCATGAAGACACATGAAAGGCATAAGAGCGAGAGAGAAGTGTGAAAAATTAGAGGATTAGGACCACCACTTACAAGAGAGGTCACTCTCTTCCCAACCTTATACAACTATATATCACTCTCTCCAAGGATCTCTCTACTTTGGCAAGTTGATATTAGCAATCCAAATGTCTTCCATATAATTATGTGCACTCCAATTGTCCAAGTAAATTAGAGTTCGGACCTTCTAGATGTTTGAGCTTCAGTTTGGGTAAAATATACATTGGTCTCTCTACTCCTTGTAGGACTTGAACCCAAGCCCTCCAACTAGAGGCTCAAACTCCTTAACCACTAGGCCACACCACATCACTTGGTTTTAAGAGCACAAGAACTTATACTTAAGTCTAGCCCTACACAAGGCCAACCAAATGATGTCTGATTTTATATTGGACCAACAAGACACTCATATCACAATCCTACTTTATGAAACTCTTCCTCCCTTGAAGCACATTTTCATCCTCAAAAAAAGAGCCATAAATAACTCTACCCATGCCCCTGAACCCATGGTCCAAATGGCTTAAAGCATGTTTTGATCTCTAAGGTGGGATTTGTCTCTTATTGAACGTGAATAGAGAGGATTCTACTTTAATTGGAACTTACTTGTTCCCAAATATGATCTAATCCCTTCCCAAATGATTCACAATGTCATCTATTTTTTCACTTGTTAAATTGAATCGAGTGCAAAGTATATAAATAATGACAAGGGTGGACTATAAAGCATCCTTTCCCAATTCACTATTTTTACTATGTGCTATCTATTACACTTATATGTACATCGAGTAGCTCTGTTGTGAACCTTCTCCCTATACATGGGAAATTTTTACTCTAGTGTTGGCTAGAGTTTTTTTTCCCATGTTACCACATACATGATACACTCATATGTGGTTGTGCTTTGTACTTATGGATTATTATTCAGCTCTTACTTCAATTTGGTTTATCACCAATAAAGAGAGTGTTATCAATTATGGAATATTTTGAATTTTAGGATTTTAGAGTTTAATTTATTGAGTTATTAATGTGTTTTGGTGTTTCGATATAGCAATTGAAGGTTTTTGAGGGTATGAATGGGCATGGACATTTTGGACATGTCTGAACACGAATAATAGGACTTATAATTTTTATATAGTTTGTAATAAAGACCCACATAAAGGGTTCTTTCTAAAAAAAGTAGTAAAAATAGTGGTTAGGATAAGGATCGTTGTAGATCATGATTTATGTAAATAAAAGCAAAGGATCTCCATAAAAGTGAGCAACTTTACATTTTCATGCTTGCTTTTTGAAGCTGCAAAGTGCATGGGGGAGATTGCACCCAATCTTGTGTACTCTCTCGTCTTGTGCATCTCTATTTTCAGCATGTATTTAAGATCCTTGCAATAGTAATATTAGAGCTTGCATGTGTCAGTACATAGGGATCTCGCATTGGCTTTCTTTTTGGTATGGCATTATTCGTTTTAGGCATCTGATCTCGATTTTCGATTCTGATTCTGATCTCTATCTCTGTATCTGTTTCAGTTTCAATTTTGTTTTTCATTTCTAGTTCTAGTTTTGGTTTTTGGTTTCTCGTCAAGTTTCTATTCGAGTTTTTGAAATTGAACCTATGTTTACTCCTATGTTTACACCTACATTTATTCCTTCTGCCAAGGCATCGACTAAGACATAGAACTTTGGCATAACTTTGGCGTCTTTGGCATCCTCAACACTCATGGCTCCCTTGGTGACCATTGGCTATGTGCATAACGCCTTTTAATTAAGGAGTGGCAATAAGGAGACTTTTATCTACCAAGGAGGAAGGATTTGAATTCACAAGCTCACTTTCACAAGTCAAGTGTTACCAATACACTACTCCCTTGTGTTGTCATTCTACTCTTTTTTATGTATATTCAACACAAGTTCCATCTCTCTTACTTTTTCAATTCTGAAGAACCACCCTTCCCTTTTCCATTTGAATACAAGAAATCTCAAAATTGTTTTGACATATCTAACAAGGGGGTTTCTTCTTCTATATACCCATGGACCCTACAAATACCATGGAGGACTTTGGTGAATCACCTCTACCCAAGGTACCACTCAAGCAATAGTTGGAGCTTCTACAACACAAGCTTCAAGGTGCCAAAAATGAGATTCGAGAATGTGACAGAATACTTCAAAAGATGCATTATGAAGAGGATGGCCTTGCAGGGGTGGTGAAGACTATTGTCTTTGCTCGAGATGATGGTATGCACTCTCAAGATAAGAGTAAAACATGTTTGATGGGCAAAAGGATAGCCCACTTGTTCTATCATGGTCATCACAATTTGATGATTTTTATTATGATGAAACCTATTCTAAAAGTGATAAAGTAAAGTTTTCTACTAAATATTTATTAGGGAAGACTGAGCTTTGGTGGAATGTTTTACATCATAGTGCAAATCATCCAATGACATGGAAGGACCTTCAAGAGAAGGTTAAGGAGTCTTTTCTTCCCCTATAGTTCCACCTACATGTTAGATGTTTGTGGACCACATTTACATGGAAGGAGTGTGATACTTTTACAACTTACACGAATCAGTTTTGGTAATACCTAGTATTTCTCCACCTCCTTGAAGATGTATGTGAAGTTAACATGAAGAGGAATTGTGAAGACAATTTGAAGAAGGAGATCCAAGCCAAGCTTCATACACTTAGGCCTACAACCCTTAACGAACCTATCTCTTTTGCTAATGATGCAGAGAAAGAGTTTCAATCGATTATCACAACAATCCATCTGCAACAACCATGTCAACTTTTGACAAGTCCAATTTTCTTTGATTATCAAACTTCTATTTTTGTTTTTCTTTAATTATGTAGTTCTTTGCAATAGGAATATAATCTGCACATGTGACATATTTACAAATAGGATTTAGTTTGTAAGAACACACTTTAGTTACTTTTTTCTGAAGTAAACTAGAATATTTATTGCATATCATTCACATTCACATTAATTGTTAACCCCTCCATGAACATTATGCATGTGTTTTTACATGGAACATGCTTATGTTGTTCAGTGATAGGACATGTGATTGGACGTCCATGTATATTTTATTTACTTCAATTGAGGTTAGTTGATTTTTCAACTGAAGGGCATATTATCAATTTTGGAATTTTAAAATTTAATTTATTGAGTTATTAATGTGTTTTGGTGTTTTGATATATTAGCTGAAGGTTCGTGAGGGTATGAATAGGCATGGACATTTCGGATGTGTCTAGACACAAATAATAGGAGGATCGACATAGATCATGATTTTTGTAAATAAAAGCAAAGGCTCTCCGTAAAAGAGAGCAAATTTTTACTTTCATGCTTGCTTTTCAAAGCACCCCCATTGTAATCTCTATTTTTGAGGTAATAGAAAATCATATAAATACATGCACTCTGTAGACCTATCGAACAAAGTCCGTGGGAGAGATTGCACCCAATCTTGTGAATTCTCTCATCTATTTTCATCTCTATTTTTTGTGTGTTTTCAAGATTTGTATCCTCTGTGTGAGCGTGTATTTAAGATCCTTTCAACTGAGAATTATTTGCCCATGTGTCCTCCCTGTGTGCTTTGTTGTGTTTGTGTTCCTTGTGTGTGCTTCTTGTGTGTCTCTCACACTTCTACACACACCCAATGGTTTTTTTAGAGCAGGTTCAACTCTTTCTCATGTTTTGGTTTTCTGCATTGTGGCACACACACACTTTTAATAGTGCGAATCGACTTGAGAGCATATAACATTGATTTTCAATAGCCACAAAGCATTTCCAACAGTTGCAAGTTTTACCCACATTTTGAAGCTATTCAGCCTACTGTGGCCACTTCCAATTGTGAGGCTGAGTATAGGGTAGCTTTCACAGCAACTGTTGAGTGTGTGTGGCTCAGACACCTTATGGATAATTTGGGTGTTGGTTAGTTTTCTCCCACCACCATCTTCACTGACAGTCAGAGCGCATTGGAAGTTGCCAAGAACCCTGTGTTCCATGCTCGCACTAAGCACATTGAGGTGCATTATCATTATGTCAAGGAGAGGTTCTCTACTGGGGAGATCAGCTTGGCATATGTGCCCACGCAGGAGAACATTGCAGACCTTTTCACGAAGGCTCTGCCTAGGGAGAATATTTGAAACTTTTTGCAAAGCTTTGGTTTTACTTCCTTATAGCTTGGCACTTCCTTATACATGAGTGCAAGCTCCTTGTTTACCACATCACTCCTAGGGGGGATTTGTTGATATATTTAGGTAGTGATGTGTATGAACACTCTAGGACTTCTTGGGCACTTTTTTCCCCTCTTTAGGAGGTTTTTTTCCCCTCTTTAGGAGGTTTTTTTCCCCTAGCTTGTATATACGCCTATAGCCCTAACAGGTTACTCATCTTTGTACATTCTAGTGGTAATACATTCAGTATTGTGTGCTGTGCTCCAAGCTTCTTCTTCTTCCTTCTGCTATTCACGTGCTTCCGCAAATGTTTAACTCCAACAATTGACATGTAGCAACACATGCCCAAAAATCTTGATCCATTTTGGCTTCATTAGTCTTTGTATTTGAAGAATTTTCAGCAATAGACATGCAAGATTCCTTCTTCTTTTCATTACTAATCAATATTATGGCCAACCTTCCAACAATATTTGCATCTCCTCTTTTCTAAAAATTAGCATCATTAGATGTATTAGTCGAAGAGGAAGGTTGAGGCTTTGGTTTTGATGAACCCAAAGTTGAACCATACTTGCTTTTCCCTTTCTATGAGATAGCAAGTGCTTGCGTTCCCTCAATCAAACCAATCCTATTCACTCTAGATTGCTCTTCTTGCAAAAGAAGAGACACAATCTCATCAAATGTATACATATTTGGATTCTCTTTTGCAACCAAATAGAGTGTAGAGGCAAATCTTTGAAAATATTTTAGTAATCCTTTCAAGATGTAGAGACAAGTGATGCATCCGGAATAATCTCATCTATGTTTGCCAAGTACTCTTTCAAGTCCTTGATGTGTGTCACATACACATCCACACACTCATTTTCATCCATACATACATCCTCAAGTTGCTTCCTCAAGTATGCAACATGTGCTTCAATATGCACGTCATACAAAGAAGCAAGAGTGTCCCATGCTCGTCGTGATGTAGAACATGACCAAATGTGTCAAAATATATGATGCTTCACAGAAAGTGCAATCAATGCATGAGCTTGAGCATCATTTCCATCCCATCTAAGTTGCTCGTGTAGGTTGAGAAGGATTAACCACTCTACTTAAAAAAGAAGCTCCATCTATGACATTAGACTATTAAGTAGAAGAACCTAGGGGTCTTCATTCTATATCTGCCACTATGTTCCATAATTGTTTTGCAACAAGAACATGTTTTACCATGTAAGAACACATTGGATAGTTGGCCCCATCAAGCTTATCTTCAATTTGAAGCATGCTATATAATTCATTGCTCTCCACCATTTCACTAAAGAACAAGAATGCGACAAGATCTTTACTTCAATGAAAGCTAAAATGAATGCTGAAATTTCATCTCACAATCCATCACTCTAATGGAAATTCTGACTACACTTCTTGCTCAGCCAAAACATGCATGAGCTACCAAGCATGAAGCAAAAACCACTAGTGGACACACGAGTGTCATAGCAACGAGCCCACTTAGAGTTAGAAAAAGCATGCAAATCTGGTGGTAGTGATCCACCCTTGGGATAGAAAAACCCAAGTAGCCGGGTACCACTCTGTTGGGTGTGTGTAGAAGTGCAAGAGACACACGAGAAGCACACACAAGAAGCACAAATGCAACAAGAAACACAGAGAAGACGGATGGCTAGAATAGCTCTCTCTCTATTGACGATAAATTGAACTGAAGTAAGATTTGAATAATATCCTCAAGTACAAAGTAACACCACATATGAGTGAATCATGTATGTGGTAACATGGGAAAAAAACCTCTAGCAAGCGCTAGAGTAAAAAGTGCCCATGTATAGGGAAAAGGTTCACATCAAAGCTACTCGAGGAACACATAAGTGTAACAAACCCCCCTGGAGCGAGTGATGTGAACATATACAGGGATTGATAGATCAGCCCCCACAAGGTAATAAGCCTAAAGCTTTGCAAAAAGCTTCAAACTTTTCCCGTGGAAGGGCTTTGGTGAATATGTCTTCCATATTATATTGTGTAGGCATATACACCAAATCAATATCTCCTGCATGAAGACGCTCTCTCAAATAGTGATAATTCACCTCAATATGTTTGGTCCGTGCATGAAACACTAGGTTTTGTGCAACAGCCAATGCACTCTGACTATCCGTGATAATATGCATAGCAACATCAATCTCCATGCAAAGATCCATCAATAGGCGTCTCAACCATATACACTCCAATGTAGCTATGAAAACTGCCCTGTACTCAGCTTCACAACTCAATGTCACCACTATAGGTTGCTTCTTACTCAACCAACATATGCATGAGTCTCTAAGGAAAAAGCAATTACCACTAGTGGACACACGAGTATCATAACAACCAGCCCAATCACTATCTGTAAAAGCATGCAAGCATGGCTGAATATCTCTACCATAAAAGAGACCTAAGATCAAAGTGCCTTTGAGATATCTAAACACATGTTTTACCGCTTGCCAATGCTTAGTTCCAGGGCTATGCATGAATCGACTCAACTAGGAAACTGCATACTATATATCCGACCTTGTGTTGCATGCATATATAAGACATCCCACAACAGGAATCCTGAACTGAGAATCTAAATCATGTCTCAACTGGTGTGGAAACTGGCTTGCAATCCTCAAACTCAAAATGCTAAAGTAGTTTTTCAACATACTTTGCTTGATGCATAACAATACTGCCCTCAATGGATACAAACTGGATGCCAAGATAGTACCTCAAAAGACCAAGATAAGTGACATCAAAAGTATGTTGCAAATCAGCCATAAGTTTGCATCACATGAACCAATCAAGAGTATGTCATCGACATAAAGAACAAGCACTGTAAGATCAACCCCATTTTTGCATACATAGAGTGTGCTTTCAATTGGACTACATGTGAAGCCAAGAACAATCAAGTGCTTATGGATTTTGTCATACCATGCATGTGGAGCTTGCTTGAGACCATACAAGGCTTTATGCAAGCAAAAAACCATATGCTCTTTCCATTTCATAGCAAATCCAGGAGGTTGCTTCACATAGACCTCTTCTTGCAAATGACCATTCAAGAAGGCTGTTTTTATGTCCGATTGATGCACTTTCCAACCTCGATGGGTAGCCAATGCAACCACGGTACAAGTGGTAGTCATGTGTGAAGTAGGTGCAAAATTTTTCTCATAGTGAATGCCATGTTGTTGCGCATATCCTTTGGTAACCAATCTAGCTTTGTAGCGACCAATGCTACCATCAAACTTTCTCTTAATCTTGTAAACCCACTTTGAACCAATGGCATTCTTTCCTTTTGGCAATTCACATAACTCCCAAACACCATTCCTATGTATGGAATCCATTTCTAATTGCATAGCACTCATCCATTGTGGATCATCACATGCATCTTCAAAAGAAAGTGGTTCTTCATTACATGCTATTGCAATAAGAGAATAATCCACAAAATTACTTGATGCATGGTGAGAGCTTGATCTTGTTCTACCAAGTAAAGGTGCACTCAATTTGTTGTCTTGCAAATTTTGTTTCAGCCGCTTTGGCATAGTTTCTACACTCTTGATAGACATGCATTCATTTTGTAATACATCATCAACATGTACATCATGCATGGGCTGAATTTCATGCTCATTTTCAGCCATATTTTGATTCAAATGTTCAGCCATACATGGCTGGAAATTTCCAATAGTTTTGATGATTTTTGGTTGAAAATTTTCAACCATGTTTGGCTGGAAATTCTCTGCATTTTCAACGCTATTTGGCTAGAATTTTTCAGCCCTTTGAGCCTCAGTTGGCTGATCTACATGGCCATAGTCAAGCGCACCATTTTGGAACAAAGGCATGAGTGTATCAAACACATTTTGTGAGCTAAGCGTTGGCTGTTTTTTGCATTCAAGTAGAGGAAAAACTGAATTTTCAGCAAATACCACATCTCGACTCACAATAATTGTGTTTGTCAATGGATGGTACAAATGATATCCCTTAATTTCAGCACTATAACCAACAAATATACATTTGTTTTCCTTGTCATCAAGTTTTTGACATTGTTGTGATGGCACAAGAGCATCTGCCAAACAACCAAACATACGCATATGACTAACCATAGGTTTATGAAAATTCCAAACCTCATAAGGAGTGATGAATCTCAATGCTTTTTTAGGGCCATGATTCAACACATAATTTGCACACATAACCGCTTCCATCCAAAACTTATCAGGAAGATGCTTTCCTTTCACCATACATCGTGCCATTTCAAGAAGTGTTCCATTTTTTCTCTTGGAAACACCATTTTTCTGAGGTGTATATGGCACCGTACATTGGTGTGAAATACCTCTTTCATGAAGGAAAGCATTAAACTCATGTGACATGTATTCACCACGACGATCCGTGCATAGAGTCAAAAGCTTTTGTGAAGAAAAATTTTCAGCCATAGCTAAAAATGCTTTGAAGCAAGAAAATACCTCATTATTTTCTTTCATAGGATACACCCATGGATGGTGAGTAGCATCATCAATGAAGGTAAGAAAATATACATGATTCCCAAAAGATGGAGTCTTGACGGGACCACATACATCACTATGAACAAGCTACAATTTTCTTGTAGTGTGTGTGTGACTATCTTTTGGAAAAGAAGCACGATGCATTTTTCCAAGAATGAAACCTTCACATGCATGCTTTTCAATGGGTTCAAGTGTAGGCAAACCAATAAGCATGTCCTTTTGCAAGTAAAGCAAATTATTGAAGTTCAAGTGACCAAAATGAGCATGTCAAAGCTCCATTTCAGCCATTGAAGAAGTATGACCAACCAAGGCATTTGAGGGATCCCTCTTGTATGTATCCATGCGATAAAAACCATTACATAATGTACTAGATGTCACGATAACATCACCATTGTTGAAATCATGAATCATACACTTATCAATAACAAAGTGTACAGGAAGTCCGACTTTGGCAATGAATGGAATTGAAATTAAGTTCTTCTTGATATCGGGCACATACAATGCATTTTTCAAGAGAATCACACCTCCATTTGTAGTCCTAAGCTCAATTTCTCCTACTCCAATGATACGATAAGAGGCATTGCTTACACACACCACATGTCCTCCTTTGCATGCATCTTTCAAAGATGCAAAAAATCTTTTGCATGATGTTATGTGCTTTGAAGCACCACCATAAAAGAACCAATCCGAATCAGCCTCACTCACAACCATACATTTAGAATGCAAAGATGCATCATAATGACATGTAACAACACATGCCCAAAAATCTTGAGCCATGTTAGCTTCATCATTCTTTGCATTTGCTGAATTTTCAACAAGAGACATGTCGGATTCCTTCTTCTTTTCATTGCATTTAACAAGCTTTCTACACTCATCAATAATATGATCACCCTTCTAGCATATTTGCATCTCTTCTTCTTTTGCAAATCAGCATCATTAGAGGAATGAGTGGAAGAGGAAGGTTGAGCCTTTGGTTTTGATGAACCCAAAGTTGAACCATACTTGCTTTTCCCTTTTTGTGAGATAGCAAGAGCTTGCGTTCCCTCAATCAAACCACTCCTATTCATCTCTAGATTTCTCTTCTTGCAAAAGAAGAGACACAACCTCATCAAATGCATACATATTGGGATTCCCTTTTGCAACCAAACAGAGTGTAGTAGCCAAGCTTTGAAAAGATTCCGGTAATCCTTTCAACAATGTAGAAACGAGTGATGCATCCGGGATAATCTCATCTATGTTTGCCAATTGATCTTTCAAGTCCTTGATGTGTGTCACATACACATCCACTAACTCATTTTCAGCCATACATACATCCTCAAGTTGCTTCCTCAAGTATGCAACACGTGCTTCATTACGCATGGCATACAAAGAAGCAAGAGTGTCCCATGTTGTCTTGATGTAGAACATGACAGAATATGTGGAACTATATGACGCTTCACAGAAAACGCAATCAATGAATGATCTTGAGCATCTTTTCCATCCCATCTAAGCTATTCCTATGTAGGTGGAGAAGGAGAAACCACTGTACTTGCAGAAGAAGCTCCATCTGTGACAACAAACTGTGAAGTAGAAGCACCTATGGGTCTTCTATCTACATCTACCACTATGTTCCAAAATTTTTTTGCAACAAGAACATGCTTCATCATGTAAGAACACATTAGATAGTTGGTCCCATCAAGCTTATCTTCAGCTTGAAGCATGCCAAACAAGTCATTGTTGCCTGCCATTTCACTAAGGAACAAGAATATGACAAAATCTTTACTTCGACAAAAGTTGAAATGAGTGCTAAAATTTCATCTCACAAACCATCACTCTGATGGCAATTCTAACTACACGAATGGCTTCAAAATGGGGGTAAAACTCCAGTGCAACTGATGGATATGTTTTTCGGTTGTTGAAATTCATAGTTCTATGCTCCGAAGTTGATTTGCATTGTTAGAAGTGCACGTGTGCTACGACGCGAAAAACTGAAACTTGAGAAGGAGGTGAACCTGCTCTGATACCACTGTTGGGTGTGTGTAGAAGTGCGAGAGACACATGAGAAGCACACACAAGAAACACAAATGTAGCAAGACACATGAACAAGACGGATGGTTGGAATAGCTCTCTCTATTGACGATAGACTGAACTGAAGTAAGAGCTGAATAATATCCCTAAGTACAAAGTACCACCACATATGAGTGAATCATGTATGTGGTAACATGGGGAAAAACCTCTAGCCAACACTAGAGTAAAAAGTGCCCATGTATAGGGAAAAGGTTCACATCAAAACTACTCAAGGAACACATGTGTAACACACTCAAGTAGCAAAAGATGCGCTTAACCGCCTGCCAATGCTTGACACCTGGGCAATGCATAAACCTGCTCATCTATGAGACAACAAACTGAATATCTAGTCGAGTAATGCATAAGTAAATCAAGCATCCAACAGCATGTTGATAGAGAATAACATCGAATGCATCTCCAACATCATGAAGACTCAATCGTAAACCTGTCTCCATAGGAGTGGCAATAGGCTTACAGTCTTCAAGGCCAAAACTCTGCAATAATGTGTCAATATATTTTGCTTGACACAAATCCATTCCACCATCAATGTGCATAAGTTGAATGCCCAAATAATGATGTAAATACCCAAATCAGACATCTCAAACGAGGCATGTAAATCAGCCTTGAAATCAGCAATATGCTTCTCATGAGGACCAATGAGAAGCATGTCATCAACATACACCACAATGATCAGAAGCACATCATTAGCATGCTTAACATATAAGGTGCTTTCAGTTGGACTGTTCTCAAAACCATGTGCAATCAGATATGCATGTATCTTTTCATACCAAGCACATGGTGCTTGCTTTAAACCATACAATGCCTTCTTTAACCTGCACAACTGGTTTTCATGTCCTTTCTGCACAAAACCATGGGGCTGAAAAACATACACTTCTTCATGCAAGTCACCATTCAGATATGTTGTTTTAATGTCCAAGTGATGTACATTCCAACCATGATGAGCTACAAGTGCACAAATACTACGAATAGTAGCCATTCGACAAGTAGGTGCAAAGGTTTTATCAAAATCAATGCCTCTTTCCTGTGCATAACCCTTTGCAACAAGCTTAGCCTTAAACCTGTCAATTGTTCCATCATGTTTGCACTTTAGCTTGTATACCCACTTAGTGCCAATGGCCTTCTTCCCAGGAGGCAAGTCACATAAAGACCAGGTATCATTTTTCATCATAGCATCATATTTGGATTGCATTGCAGCCATCCAATGTTTAGAATTTTGTGCTTCATCAAATGAAATAGGTTCAGTCTCATCATAGAGACTAGATGCAGCCATAGCATAACAATCGAATGCGAAAGATGCACTATGAGAGCTTGAACGAGTACGATATGATAGAGGTGCATCTAATTTGTTGTCATGCAAAGTGTGCAGTAGCCATTTTGGCATAGTTTTTGCCTCCTCAATATCAGCTCTCTCATCAACAAGTGCATCATGAAAATTTCCATCAGAAATGGAATGATCTGCATCATCACATGAAACCTGCAATGGTTGAGAAGTTGCCTCATTAGGACCAACACTAGACTATCCACTTGTAAAAAGAGGCGCAAAGTATCATACATTTCTTTGGAGCTAGCAGATGTCTCCTTCATACATGAAAGTAAAGGTTGAATAGAACCTTCCACAAAAACAACATCATAGCTAACCAAAATGCATTTAGTCTATGGATGATACAAATGATAGCCTTTGCTTTCAGAACTGTACCCAACAAAAATATATTTTACTGCTTTATCATCCAATTTCATGCGATGTTGTTTAGGCACTAATACAGATGCCAGACAACCAAAACACGTAGATGAGCAATAGCTCGCTTGCGACCATGCCAAGTCTCATATGGAGTGATAGACTACAATTCTTTAGTGGGACACGTGTTAAGTACATATGCTACACACATGACAACCTCAAGCTAGAAACTATGTGGTAAAGCCTGACTCTTGACCATACACCTTGCCATTTCCACAAGTGACCTATTCTTCCGTTGAGCAACTCCATTCTGTTGAGGTGTATATGGCACTGTACATTGATGTTTTATCCCACGTTCAGCCATAAATGCATTAAAGTCAGAAGACATATATTCCCCCCCTCGATCAAAATAGAGGGTGCCCATTTTACATGCTGACAAATTTTCAGCCAAAACCAAAAACTGTTTGAAGCACATAAACACTTCGGACTTTGCTTTGAGTGGATATACCCATGCATGCATGGAAAAATCATCAATGAAAGTCACGAAGTAAAGATAGTTTCCTGAAGAAGGTGTCTACATAGGACCACAAAGATCACTATGTACAAACTGCAATTTTTGAGTAGCCCCAACTGAACCATCTTTTGGAAAGGAGGAATGCTGCATTTTGCCCAAAATACAGCCTTCATAGACATGTTTTTTGGGTGCCTCAAGTTTGGGCAAAGAGGGCACCATTTCAGATTTCAGCAGGCGTAGCAAACTAGCAAAATCGAGATGACCAAAGCATGCATGCCAAAGCTTTGCATCTGACATAGATTGAGAATAATGTACTACACATGCCGAATCATTCACATATCTTTCATAGTCTATGAGCTTATACAGTGCAAGACATAAAATTCCAGAAGCAATAAATCATGTCACCATTTGACAAATCATGAACTGTACATCTGTCATCAACAAATTTCACAACCAAGCCAATCTTGGCTAATGCTAAAACAAATAACAGATTTTTCTTGATCCTTGTCACAAATAAAGCATTTGACGAGGTGAAAGAACTACCATCAGCAGTAGTCAAAATGATTTTACCAACTCCCATGACAGGATAAGAGGAGTTGCTAGCACATGTGATAGTATTCCTTGTAGGGGCAGGCTCAAGTGATGTGAAGAAACTGCACTGCAAGGTAATATGTTTGGTTGCCCCACTATCAAAATACCACACATCTGAGTTTACTCGAAACATACACTGCTCATGAGAAGATGGGTCAAAAGTGCAAACAGTAGTAAACGCCCGTTCTTCATTCTTCACAAGATTAGCAGACTTTGTTTTCAGTGTAGAGGCCTATGCAACAACAATTCTGGCCTCTTTCTTCTTTGCCTCTTTAGCAACCACTTTTGGACAGCTCTTAATGACATGATCATTTGCTTTATAGTATTTGCAAAACATTTTTTGCTTTTTTGATTTCTTCTCATCTTTGTCTTCCTTCTTCAAATGTGTAGCATTTGCAGAACTCTACTTACTAGTAAAAGAGATCCATTTTCCTTTGCCCTTCTGACTAGCCAGGAAAGCTTGAACTGCAACACGCATAATGGACCTATTCTGCCTAGACTGATCTTCTTGCAACATAACAAAAACTAACTCTTCAAATGATAGGGCATTTGGATTGCCTTTCATCATCAAACAAAGAGTAGAAGCAAAACTCTCATACGAGTCAGGAAGACCATTCAGAATGGTCTGCACAAGTGAGCTATCTAGTATAACTTCATCAACAAAAATCAATTGTTCCTTCAAATCCTTGATCTTTATCAAAAAACTATCCATAGAATCACATTCATTCATATGCTCACTCTCCAACTCTTTTTGGAGGTAAGAAATACGAGCCTCATTCTTAGCTTGGTACAATGTGGTAAGTGTATCCCAAGCATCCTTAGCTGTTCTGCAAGAGCGAATGTGAGGAATAATGGCATGTTTGATAGACAAGGATATCAATGCATGTGCTTGAGCATCTCTTCCATCCCAATGAATTTTCTCTACAGTAGGTACAACAGAAACCGTAACACAACTAGGAATCTGAAGAATATCAACATCTTCAATGCCATCTGCATCAGCTTCAATACCTGTATTTGCAGGTATAATAGGATGTTTTTCAACACCCTGCACAATGTTCCACAGTCCTTTTGCAACCAATACATGTCATATCATATAAGCCCACAATGGGTAGTTGGTACTATCCAACTTATCCTCAACAGCCAACATACGAAATACATCATTGCTTTTAGCCATGGCCACTGACTAAACGAGTTCTGCTAGACTTGTAGTAGACTTCGAGACACTTATATTGGCAAATCAAAACCTATATTATTTTTGGCACAAAAAGAAAAAATAGCATGCACAAGTGTTGTGATAGTGCATTCAGAGGCCGAAACGATCTCAGATTGCCCTGAGTATGCGTAGCAAATTCCGTGCAATTCTAAGACTGTGACTGGGGAGTGCCGACGATGCCCTAGATGAAGCGGAGACTTGCTTTGATACCAATTGTTGGAGTTAGACGTCTGTGAAAGCACGAAAATAGCACAAGGAAGAAGAAGAAGCTTGGAGCACAACACACAATACTGAATGTACTACCACTAGAATGTACAAAGATGAGTACATTAGGGCTATAGGCGTATATACAAGCCGGGTGGGAAAAAACCTCCGAAAGAGGGAAAAAAGTGCCCCAACCATCCTAAAGTGTTCACATATGTCACTACCTAAATATATCAACATCAATATGGTGCATCATTGCACTCTAAATGCATGGTTATGAGTGAGGCTGATTTGGATTGGTTCTTTGATAGTGGTGCTTCAAATCACATAACTTCATGTTGAAGGTATTTTGCATCTTTGAAAGATGAACCCGAAGGAGAACATGTGGTGTGTGCAAACAATGCCTCTTATCCTATCATTGGAGTAGGAGAAATTGAGCTTAAGAATGCAAATGGAGATGTGATTTTCTTGAAAAATTCATTGTATGTACCCGATATCAAGAAGAACTAAATTTCAGTTCCTTTGATTGCCAAATTCACTTTGTTGATGATAAGTGTATGGTTCAAGATTTCAATGATGGTGGCATTATCATGATGTATAGTACATTATGCATGATGTTGGAGATGCATTTGATGTTGTTCCCTATCAGCATATTGTTGGATGCTTGATTTATTTATGCAATTGACCAGATATTTAGTTTGATGTCTCACAAATGAGCAGGTTTATGCATTGCCCAAGTATCAAGCATTGGCAGGAAGTTAAGCACATTTTCGCTACTTGAGTGATCCTTGACTACTTGGATTGTTTTATCCCAAGGGGGATCATTATTGCCACATTTACATGTTTTTTTTCCTCGGACTGGGGCTAGTTGCTATGAAACTCGTGTGTCCACCACTAGTTTTTGCTTCATGCTTTGTAGCTCATGCATATCTTGGTTGAGCAAGAAGCAACCTACTATGGCCACTTCTAGTTGTGAGGGTGGGTATAGGGTAGCTTTCACAATGACTGTTGAGTGTGTATGGCTAAGATGCCTTATGGATGATTTGGGTGTTGGTCAATCTTCTGCCACCACCATCTTCATTGACAATAAGAGCACATTGGCAATTGTGAGGAACCATGTGTTCCATGCTCTCACTAAGCACATTGAGGTACACTATCATTATGTCAAGGAGAGGTTCTTTGCTGGAGAGATCATTTTGGCATACGTGCCCACACAAGAGAACATTGCAAACCTTTCCACAAAGGCTTTGCCTAGGGAGAAATTTGAAGCTTTTTGCAAAGCTTTGGGCTTATTTTCTTTTTTAGATTGATTCCACATAGGTTGGCACTTCCTTATACATGAGTGCCAGCTCCTTGTTCACTACATCACTCCCAGGGGGGATTTGTTCATATATTTAGATATTGATGTCTGTGAACACACTAGTGAAGTAATTCGATGGCGTGCACCACACTGGACTCTCCTTCTCGAGAGCTCCACGACGATATGCTCAAAGTACAAAACCGAGCTCTGGTCGCCACACACAGTACTGCGCACAGATGTTGCAGAATACGCAGAAAACGCAGTACACAGGGAGCACGAAGACAGACTTCTTAGGTTTTACAAATGCGGTCGAACTTGCAGTCTGTGACTGACCAGGCCACTATATGTTTTATTAAAGAACATATACAAAGAAGTATCCGGTGGCCATTTGGCCTTTCACATGGACACTAACGGTAACAATCTCCCACTAAAGGCCAATATGGCCAGAGTAACTATGGGAGAAAAAAGAAAGAATGATAAAGAATACCTGAGTGTAAGTATACAAACTATACCTCCCACCTGATGGGCATGCTACACAGTATACAAGTGACTGTGTAAGATCAAGAATCAAGTAACCCCCATCAAGTGACAACAGTGTCGAAAGCTATCCTGTGGTAGAGCTTTAGTCAAAGCATCTGCAGCATTATCTCGAGTGTGAACCTTCTCAAGAATAATGCTCTCAGTGGCTAAGCAATCTCTAATGAAGTGATACCTCACCTCAATGTGCTTGGTCTTTGCATGATAGACCGGATTCTTAGCCAAAGCAATGGCACTCTGACTATCACTGAGCAAGTGAGGTACATGCTGAGGCAAACCCATATCACAAGCAAGACGAGAAAGCCACAATGCTTCCTTACATGCCTCACTTGCTGCAACATACTCTGCTTCTGTGGTGGAAACAGCTGTACATTCTTGAAGACGAGATCTCCAAGAGATAGCACCTCCAGCAAAATGAAAAATGTACCCTGATGTAGACTTACGATTGTCTACACAACCAGCAGAGTCAGAATCTGTGTAACCAATAATGGATGCTTTCCCTCTACCTAAGCATAGACACTTGTCCTTAGTGCCACTCAGATATCTCAAAATCATTTTGACCGCTTCCCAATGTTTCTTGCCAGGATTAGACATATATCTGCTCACAACTCCCACTGCAAATGCAATGTCTGGTCTCGTAGCTACCATAGCATACATGAGACTACCAACAGCAGACTGATAGGGAATTTTGGTCATGAATTCCTTTTCCTCATCTGATTTGGGGCAGTCATCCTTGCTCAATTTCACATATGTGGGTAAAGGTGTACTCAATGCCTTTCCACCCTGCATATTGAATCGATGAAGTACTTTGGATATGTACTCACTTTGAGACAAGTATATGCATCTTTTACTCCTATCACGAGTAATGCGCATGCCAAGAATATGTTTGGCATCCCCCAAATCCTTCATATCAAATGTCTGACTCAACTTCTTTTTGAGAATTGACAAATCATAAGAGGACTTCCCAGCAATCAACATATCATCGACGTAAAGTATCAAGCATATCAAGCTGCCATCAGAACATCTCTTTGTGTAGAGACAATGATCCTCATTGCTCCGAGAATAGCCTTGGGACTTCATAAAAGCATCAAACTTTTGGTACCATTGTCTAGGAGACTGTTTAAGTCCATACAAGCTCTTCTTGAGCTTACAAACTAGACTTTCCTTGCCATTGGCAAAGGTACTAAGTCCCAAGTACCATTCTTGTGAATAGAATCCAACTCACTCTTCATGGCACGCTCCCACTTGACATGATCCTCTGTCTATATAGCCTCTTTGTAGCAAGAGGGCTCACCGGCATCTGTTAGCATAACAAAATCTAAACCTGGAACATATCTATCAGGTGGATATGAGACACGTGCAGAACGTCTCAATGGTTGCTGAACAGGAACATGTGCAGACTGATCTGAATGGACATTCTCTTGAACATCCCTATGTGCAGCATTTTTATGCATGCTAACCGGAGGACTAGTATCCTCAAACACCACTCTTCTCACTTCAACCTCCTTAATCGGCTGTTTATGCATCTTAGACTCATTAAAAATGACATCACTACTTCTGATCACTGACCGTGTTTCAGGATCCCATAAGCGATATCCAAATTGTCCTTCTCGACCATATCCAAGAAAAATGCATTTCTTTGACTTATGGTCCAACTTCTGTCTAAGATTCTTGGGTATATGAACATATGCTTCACACCCAAAAACTCGAAGATGATCATAATATGGTGGTTTCCCTGTCCATAACTCTTGTGCCACTTTCAGACCTTTGGCAGTACTAGGTGAAAGGTTAATCACATGAACTGCAGTCAATACTGCTTCTGCCCAAAAACCTTGTGAGAGGTTTGCATGATGCAACATAGAGACTACTCTATCTTGAATAGTTCTATTCATCCTCTCAGCTACACCATTCTGTACTGGGGTATAAGGAGCTGTAAACTCTCTACGAATCCCTCTACACTGACAGAAAAGGCTGAATTCATGTGAGGTATACTCACCCCCATTATCTGAACGTAAAGCCTTAAGCTTAGTTCCTTTTTCAGTCTCAACTGAAGCAAGCCATTTTCTGAAAGTAGGGAATACATCATCCTTCGATTTGATAGGATATACCCAGACTTTTCTAGTAGCATCATCTATGAAAGTAACAAAGTAAAGAGAACCACCTAAGGACCTAGTGGGCATAGGACCACACACATCTGTATGAACAAGATCTAAAGGCTGAATTGAAGAGTCAATGTGCGTTTTATGCACATTTCTGGTTTGCTTTCCATATTGACAATGCTCACAAAATGAAAAATCAGAGAAAGATAACACAGGTAAGTAGCTAGAACGAGAAAGATTTTCCATTCCACTACGAGATATATGGCCCAAACGACCATGCCAAATACAAGCCATAGGCTGTTCAGTAACAGCTAACAAGTGTTCTTTCTGTGATACAAATAAAGGGTAAAGTGAGCCAACTTTCCTTCCTTTTGCAATAACCATATTGCCCTTTGATATACGAAAGGACTGAGCATAGAAGACCACCTTGTAACCAAGGTCATCAAGTTGACCAACTGACATCAAACTGCGTGATAACTGAGGTACATGGCGTACATTATGCATAGTAAATTTTGAACCGTCAATGAACTGCACAACCACATCTCCAATCCCCACAACATCACACTGGTAAGAGTCACCAAGTCTCACGGTACCAAGAGACTTTGCTGCATAATTAGAGAACCATTCTCTATGTGGTGTCACATGGAAAGAAGCACCAGAATCTAGCAGCCAGGTGTGGGAAAGAGAATCAGCCATAAGTGCCTCAGATGGCACAGTACTATCAAGTGTCAACACATCAGCATCATCAGAAATAGCATTAATTTCTTCAATCTTCACAGTCGAAGTAGATGGTGCAGGTAACTATTTAACATGCCCATCAACATTCTGTCCTTTACCTTTAGCATTCTTTAATGCATAACAGTCTTTCTTCATGTGTCCTTTCTTATGACAATAATGGCATTCAATATCCCTCTTCCTTGATTTACTTCTGCTCTTATTCCGTTGACCATTCTTTTCCTTGTTCTTGCTCCTGCCACGTTGTTGATTCTTTCCTTGGTAAGAATCACGAACATTATATGCATCTCCACTCTGAGTGCCAACCATAGATTTTCTACGAATCTCCTCACTCAAGAGTGCTCCACATATGTCATCATAGACGAGTTTACCACCTGGTGCACTATTGCTAATAGCTGTGCAAAATGTATCCCATGATGATGGCAGGGTGCATAACAGCAATACTGCTTTCATTTCATTGTCCATATCCATTTTCTGAGCCTGTAACTGGGAGAATATGGCATCAAACTCATTTAGATGAGCAGCAACACTATCTGTGTCCTTCATACGAAGGTCGTATAATTTTCTCATCAGATATACTTTATTTGATGCCGTCTCTTTTTCATATGTATTGCATAACTTCTTCCAAAGCTCCTCTGCACTTTCACAGTCTAATACTGTAAAGTAAACATTATCTGCTAGGTGCAAGCGAATGGTAGACCTGGCCATTTCATCTAACTCATCCCAATCATCTTCATCCATGTCAGCAGGCTTCTTTGAAATCCCATTTACTGGCTTCCATTGCCTTCTTTGAATCAGCACATCTTTAATCTGATTCTTCCATAGGGCAAAGTTTGTGCCATCAAATTTTCGGATCTCAAAATGGTCTTTGCCCTGCAAGTTATAGCTCCTCCTCGGAACGCTAGCACTAGACCCTGATCCACCGGATGTGCCTGAGACCTCTGATGCCATGGTCGTAGAGAACTGAATAGAATGATAATGGAGCTAGAAGAGTCCAAACACCAACAAATAAGTGTATCAAGGAGTAAATCGACCACTATATAGTTGACTAAACCAGAAATCTGGAAAACTTTTGCCAGAGTATCCTCTGCAAAATTAGCATATGACCAGTGTCAAAGTATCATAAAACTGCAAGTACTAACATGTCTACCTGCATAGTGAATCACTGACTCCACTGCATATAATCAGTTACCCAATAGAAGCCAACTAGGCTTATCGAGCACCTATGAACAACTATCATACATCTCCTATGGCGAGGCTGGGTAAGTCTTCCACCTGCATCACCGAAGAGACCCCGACATCTGGGTGTCTCCCAGTTAAGAAAACCTCACCACGACCCTCTTTATCAAACGTAAAAGGCTTTATGCAAAGAACGTAACCGCTATATCAATGCCCACATGGACGTACATAAGCGGTATCCACAGAAGCGTACATGGTGTGTATGTGCTCAATATATGCAGTAAAATGACACTGAAAGGCTGAATACACAGCCCAAAAAACTAGCCAATAACACCTGCAAGTGTCTGTCAACTCTGATGTTTTAGGCTTTAAAACCTGCATAAATTTGCAGCGACTGCTCCCACCAAAACTGAAAGCCCCTCGAGAAACCTGTAGTTTTACGAGTGTGGCTGAAAATACAGCCCCAAAGGTTGATATTTATTGTCTGAGAAGTACAAGGAACACTCTTCTTGATGTTCTTGGACCTGTGTGAAGAGAACTACGTGCGAAAGTACTCCAAAATGGCTCCAAAAACACCCCAAAATTGCTTCAGAAATAGGCTTTAAAAGCAAAAATGAAGCTTTGAGGGACCAAAACTTGTTCAAGGTAATGCCAACCTTAGTCTTTCCCCTTCTTCAAACACCACAAGAGTGTAGCTTAGTGGCAAGAGATTGCCGCGGTTAAGCGAGCTCTGGGGGGAACAGTACTGGGATGGGTGACCTCCCGGGAAGTACCGGGAACCTCTATATTCCTTGATCGTTGAGGTCCTCCCTCGCGCGCAGCCAACGGCGCCAACGAGTGACTTCGGTGACTCGGATGACAAGGTATGCCAAGGTCTATGCCTTGGTCGCCGCCTTAGTCGAAAACCTGGGGGGGGGGGGTTCTCGCTTCGCTCGCACAAATGGTACAAAGCTTTTTGCCTCGAACTGCTCTGATACCAGTGCAGTAATTCGATGGCGTGCACCACACTGGACTCTCCTTCTCGAGAGCTCCACGACGATATGCTCAAAGTACAAAACCGAGCTCTGGTCGCCACACACAGTACTGCGCACAGATGTTGCAGAATACGCAGAAAACGCAGTACACAGGGAGCACGAAGACAGACTTCTTAGGTTTTACAACTGCGGTCGAACTTGCAGTCTGTGACTGACCAGGCCACTATATGTTTTATTAAAGAACATATACAAAGAAGTGTCCGGTGGCCATTTGGCCTTTCACATGGACACTAACGGTAACAACTAGGACCATGGGGGCACTTTTTTCCCTCTTTAGGAGGTCTTCCCCCCATCTTGTATATACACATATAACCCTAACAGGTCATGTATCTTTTTACATTCTCTTGGTAATAAATTCATTATTGTGTGTCGTGCTCCAAGATTCTTCTTCTTCCTTGTGTTGTTTGTTCGCTTCCGTAGACCTCAAACTCCAACAAGTGTTGGCTATAGGTATTTTCCCCATGTTAGCACATACATGATACACTCATATGTGGCAATACTTTGTACTTAGGGATTATTATTCAGCTCTTACTTCAGTTCTTTTCATCATCAATAGAGAGAGATATTCCAACCATCCATCTTCTTTGTGTATTTTGCTACATTTTTGTTCATTGTGTGTCTTTCGTAGTTCTACACACACCCAACACTATTCGGGCACTAACATGTGAAGTGGGTGAATTCAAAGTATCCTTAGCCAAATTTCCATAGCAATCTATTATTGGACATCACTACGACATGGACCTAACAAAATGGGTGGGCTTTGTGACTTCAAGACTTTGTGAGCTTACTTTCAATTCACTTGAATTCGGTTTGGAAAATAAACTATAAGTTAGGTTGGGAAAAATAGCTAAGTTAGATGTTTTTACTATGGTCCACTTCCAACTAACATTTTTTACCAACTTTTTACCTGATTGGAGGACTTCTCTGTCCAAATGGGGCTTAAAATCCCAGGTAAAATGTAGGAGAAAGTTTTCCATACACCTTTGCCAGGCTTCATTTCAACTAGACCAGGAAAAATTGTAAATGAATTTTGTTCGACTCACGAGACTTTTCATGATATTCTATAGTTCTTTTGTTCAAAAATCCATGTGGTAGTTTTGATACAGATATTTTACTTTGAAGCCCCATATCTCATTTTAATGGAGTTTTAAATGAAGATTGTGGAAGTTACTTACTTTATGCTCCTATGGCTTACTTGTTGATTTGTACTTGAAGCGTTTTTAAGGTCATAACAAGGACCATCGTATAGTTGAACTTCATCTTTGAAGTTTTGATCCCCTACACTTGAGGGTTCATTCCAAGAGTAAAGAATGCCTACTATCCCAAGTTCAAATGTCAAATACCATTTTTCCTACATCCATGTGAGTTATCCATACCACAATACTTTACATCCAATACTGATGTGGGGATGAAATTTATATTCAAGCCCAAATTCAAAACTATAGAGTACCTCCTAATCAAAATCTTTAAAGAATTTCAAGGTAAGGAAGTGACTCTATCTTTTATCTTTACTTGGTTTTCTAATGATTCCATCACAAGATCATTCAATGACTAGGTTTTCTAGTGCTTCCATTAAAAGATCATTCCATTATCTTATGGTTGACCTATACTTTTTGTTGGAAGCATCAAATCTTTTGATGGAACATAAAACCACCATTATTTGAGTAAGGTCTTCAAAAGAAACCACTATAGTCTTGAGTGACTTGAATTTCTTATATTCAAGATTTATTGGTTCTTACACAGCCAACTTGTAGTGACAAGAGATTATTCTTGACTGTATATTCTCTTTTGACTAAAGATTTAAGTAGCTATCCTAAGGCTTGATAGGAATCTCTTTACTGCTTAAGTCTAAGCATCTATCAATGCCTTTAGATTTCACTTTTGAGAAATCCCCTTAAGGATAGGTAAACTTTAAGTTTCACCTTTCATAGACTTAATTACCATAATCAGGGTTGCTAACTACAAATTTGAAGGTTTAAACCTTTCCTCTTAATCACTTTCCTTTAGAGAAGTTGAGACTTTTGCATGCTTTATCTAACTTTTTAGTTGCAAGCACCTTTCAATGTTAAAGGGTTACCATGTTTCATTAACCATAGGATGCCATCAAGTTGCTTTATAGGAGACTTACTAAAATATCCATAACCTAAAAAAAGTTTGTTTAAGACTATCTAACTCATCAATTACACCAATTTTCTTTATTAGATGGATATCATCTTTTCGTAAAGATGTGCTAGAAAAGATATCTAAGATATCCTTATTTGATAGCTTCTATTTTTAGCTAGACATATTTTGGTAAGCACATCTTGATTCATTTTTCATTACATATTAATGAGCTTCCACTTGTTTTTGGGAAATCTAATGGATAAAATAAGATCCAATACTTGGAGCGTTTTACATTCCCATAGGATAAGTTCATCCTTGAATATGGTAGGAGAAATGGCTTAACTCATGAAATAAGAAAAACTATTCTTTTTCATTTAAGGTCTTTTCTTTAGGAACTATTGCATCTCCTAAAAATAACTTGTTTAAGTTTCATCTTGAGATGCAAGTCTCTTGAATAAAATTATAAAAAAACTATCAAACTCTTCTAAGAAGAAGATGTTTTCAAAGTTTCATGAATCATAGACATCACATCATTCCCATGGATGCAAAAAAAACTTAATATATGTTTATTTAACTTGAAGCTTAATATGCATTTAAGTCTAGATACTTGTTTTTTTTTTATCACTCTTTCAGATGGAATCAAGTGACTGCTCCACATCAAAGAAGTCATGAAACTTGGAAAAATTTTGAGCTACCACTGCTTAGGACGTATGAGAAATTACACATGGAAGAGTGAAATCTTTCTAAAACGAGATTTGATTTCTTTGAGAAATCTTCTTGAGAACCTTTTCGAATAATGTTCTCGTGAACCTTTTCGAATAATCTTCTCTAAGTTATCTGATATTTTTGGATATTGTAGCTTCTCATGTATGCATGTATTCTTGTCCATGGGTATGGCAAGAAAACTTAACTCTTTGAATGCAACTTCCTAACTCATTTCCTCACTTTTAATGCTTACTTTTTATTAAGAGACATACTTTCATATTTAGTGTAAACCTCACTTTTAGGTTTACTTTTTATTAAGAAAGAAATACTTTCATATTTAATGTAAACTCTTTAATTAAATATCTAATACCTAAGTATCACCATGGGAAAGAATAACTAAGATACTTGGCTTGCATAGTCTTAGCTAGCATTACTTTGCAAATATATAGTATCAATTCTTCTCGAATGTGATGCTTTAATTGAGTAAGCTAATAGTTAGAAATATAAATTCACTCATTCATATTCTTAACAATAAAAATTGAGTTTTATTCATGCAAAGACACGTGCTTGCATGAAAATGCATGTTCTTTCTTTCCCTAAATGATTCAAGCATTCCTTTGTTTGAAACAGGCTTGATATTTATGCACTTATTTTCATACTATTTTTGTTTCCCTTCTAAATTAACATGCTAATGCACGTGCTTTATTGCATCTACAAATTTTTTCTAATATAAGGAAGCTTGAAATGTGCATAAAAAATCTTTGAACCTTAAATTTTGCATTTTTAACATTCTTCTCGAAAGAGGAATGCACAAAAATTTATTCTTTTCCATGCATGAAGTAAAAAATTTTGCTTATAGATGCCTGCAAGTACTTATTGTAGTTGATTTCCTTTCACTACATATATCTTTGCTCATTTAACTCTTATACACTAGCTTTCATTTAGAAATATAAAAAACTGAAGTTTATTCCTACGATTCAATGATGAATTTATGCAAATTAAATGAAAGATATCTCTTCATTTGCTTGATGAGTCTATATGCTTCTATTGATATATTTCAATAGTGATGTGTGTGAACACAATTAGGACCATCAGAACACTTTTTCCATCTTTAGGAGGTTTTTCTCTCCCAACTTGTATATATGCCCATAACCCTAAGGGGTCACATATCTTTGTACATTCACTTGGTAATTCATTCAGATTTGTTGTGCTGTGCTTCAAGCCTTCTTCTCCTTCCTTGTGTTGTTTGTGTGCTTGGGTAGAACTTGAACTCCAACAATTGCTACCAGAGTAGTTCACCACTTCCTTAGGGCATCATTAATACCCTTCTGATCATAGTCTTAGAATTACACAAAAAATTGGTGAGCATACTTGGGGCAAACAGGAGCTGAAAATAGCTCCGTTTTGTGGTGCTGAAATTTCAACCTAAGCTTGTTTCAGCCTCGAAACACACTACCATAGTGCCTATGAAGGTGGTTGCATCCTTTTGTGCCAAATATTCATACAGGTTTTGGTTTGCTAGTACAAATGCCTTGAAGTCTACTATAGGTTTAGCAGAACTGGACAAGGTAGTTCTCTTCAACTTTTTGAGATACATTCATTTTCCTGCATCAGGGTATTTAGTCAATGGCCATGAATGAAAGCAATTATGTATTCCATCCATTGGCTGTTGAGGGCAAGTTGGATGATACCAATTACCCATTATGGGCATATATGATGCACCATGTGTTGGTGGCAAAAGGGTTGTGGAATATTGTACAAGGTATTAAAAAACACCCTACTACACTTGTGTATACAATTATTGAAGGTGATGCAGATCGCATTGAATATGATGATCTTCAGATTCCTATTCATGTTGCGGTTCCTACTACACCTACTATAAAGAACCTTAATTGGGATGGTAGAGATGCTCAAGCACATGCATTAATAGCCTTGTCTGTCAAATGTGCCATTATCTCTCATATTTGCTCTTGCAAAATAGCAAAGGGTGCTTGGGATACACTTACCACTTTATACAAGGCAAGAAATGACACTCATGTTTCTTACCTCCGAAAATAGTTGGAGAGTGAGCATATGAATGAAGGACATTCTATTGAAAATTTCTTGAACAATATCTCTTGATGAAGTCTTACTAGATAGTTCACTTGTGGAGACTGATCTTAATGGTCTTCCAAATTCATATTTCTCTTGATGAAGTCTTACTAGATAGTTCACTTGTGGAGACTGATCTTAATGGTCTTCCAAATTCATATTAGAGTTTTGCTTCTCCTCTTCCATTGATGATGAAATACAATCCAAATGCCTTAACATTCGAGGGGTTATTCTCTGTTTTGTTGCAAGAAGATCAGTCCAAGTAGAATAGATCTATTATGCATGTTACAGATCAAGCTTTCTTAACTAGTCAGAAGGGCCACATTAAATGGATCTCATCTACTAGTAAGCAGAAATCTGCTAATGTTGCATAGTTGGAGAAGACAAAGATGAGAAGAAAATAGAAGAGCAGTCCCATTCCCACCTCTACCAAATGTAAGTGTGTTTTCATTCTCTAAGTGTGTGTTTCTTGTCATTTGGATGTTTATGCAGGTTCATCTCTTCTCCAAGTGTTATTTTATGCATTCCATAGCTTCTAGGAGGCATTTCTTCATACATTTCAATAGTGTAACCATACTTGGATTGAAAATCAAGTTGATCTACACCACTCAAAGTCAATGTCCTTTGAGCTAGTGGTCTACAATAACTTTTGTCATTGTTGTTAAGGATCGTGATGCTCTCTAAGTTGAATAATTGTTATTCTATAATTCAATTATTTGAGAATGATTATAGATTTTAATGATGAACCCTATCATTGAACCTCATTATTTGGTGCCACATGAATTTATTTAGATAACTTTGAATAGATTTTGCATGAGAATATGATGCTCTCTTGATTGAACAATCTTTCAATCAAAAATGATTTTGACGGATAATCTTCAGATAGATAAGGTTTTTGGTCGAAAATGTTTTGGCACAAAAATGTGTTTGGTTGAAATTTCATTTTTAATAAAATAGTCACCTACGATGTAAAAACACCAAAGTTGGCTTTTTTTAATTAATTGAAAGTTTCATACAAAAAGTAGGTATACATTCCTTCTTAAAGTTAAGATATTTTTAGAATTCTAAAATTTAGAAAATTAAACATTTTTTTATCATGCCTACAACATGACGCAAAGAAGTCTATAAAGACTCACCAAGGGTACCAAAAGAAAACAATACCTAAAAGTCAGACCACAAGTAGGAAGGAGACAAGGACCGCAGAGCAAGGAGCTTGACAAAAACAAATGCCTCAAGCATGAGAAACTAGAAAATATATCAAGAAAGCTACAAACAAAGAAGCTGATCATGACCTACAATTCAACATGAACACATTTTCATATACTCAAGAAGAATTTGACAAGGCAGATCCAGTGTGGAGACGGAAGTTTTTAGAGAAGAATCTGACATTAAGGGTGCATTGGGAGTCAACACCATATGTTTTACAAATCAATCCATCTTTTTGCTTAGTCCCTCAAAGATGAACCTGGACGCAATTTTGGGAAGCACAACAACAGGGTACAATCAATAATCAATGGATAAACTATCCACTACTACCGAGTCTACCAAATAATTATTTACCGACAGAAGAATACATGGTACAGACAATATAATTTTGGTTATCAAGATATGCTACAATGCCAAACTTAGCCATTAAGATGACAAATAAAATATTAAGCATGCTCCTTATAGTTCTAAAGGTGTTCCAACATGCATAATATACATTTTTGAACTTTATCGGTATCAATCCAGGAGCTGATGCAATCATTTTTGACTTATCTATGACACCCAGTAGACTAACCAGAATGGCAATATATTCTAGATTAATGTTTTTGCCGAGTCCATACATGCACACATTCGAAGAAGCATTCTTTACAGGATTTTTTGAAACGGATTCGGAGATTTTTATAAAAATAACTTCAAATTTAAATGCAAGACTAGTAGCCTATGAGCTCAGCTTCTTTGTAGATCATAGGCAGGCACCAGATGATGGAGTGAAGTCAGCACAGTGAAAAGAACTCATGATATGTGAAGCAAATTTGCTAAATCATAGAGAGCAGAAGGTCATAGATACATACTTATGTCGCCACAAAAAGCCTATTGGGGATGACAGAGTTCAGGAGGAGGGATGTGCAGAGGGAGAATCAAGCAAAAAGAGAAGAAGAAGAAGATCAAAGAACAAAATAGCTCAATAAGAAAGAACGAGCCTCTGCCCAAAGCCCCGTAGGAGCACGCATTAGGCTACAACACCAATGGAGTAGGTCTTGAAGAGTGGAAATAAAGAATCAGAACCGGGACCTTTCAAGGGGAGGTTGTATACCACTTCCTTGCCTGCTAGGTGCATGCGGTGGAAAGAAATAAATAGGTTAAAGACAAGCACCGGGTCCCGAGTTATGATCAGTCCCTTAAAGAAGTAATATATTGCCTCTAAAGCTTTGAGTCCTCGACAAGTGCATGTGGCGGTCAACAATGAAGACACTATCGACAGAGAACCAAACCTATTGCAACATCAAGGCCTAAGGCAATGAGCAAATCTTGTCAAGGGACGACAGAGACAAAGAGGGGGAGAGTGTTGCAGAGTCAAGAAGCACAAAAGAGGAGCCCCCAAAATATTTCAAATTATGGGCATAATTTTTTATCTTTGAATTCCTATGGAAATCCCTTGAAGCTATGTAAATGCACTATAGGAGTCCTCTAGATGCATAAGCCCCAATCATTGTATCATAATCCTTGTAAAATATTAGGAAATTAGATTTAGTCAATAAAAGTGCCAGTCACAGTTGTGAAAGGACCATTTTTTAGGGCACATGTATATAAGTCACTTTGTGACTCTTGTAAAGAACTTTTTGACATTGTGAGAATGGAAGAAGATTTTTGAATTTGCCTCTTTCCTACTGATTTCCTTCTTCTTGAAGAGCTTTTATGTGTGTCTAATGCTTGAAATGTGTGTGTAGAACTGTTATCTACCCTTTCCCATCAGTTTTGAGCTACTGAAGTGTGTGTGTGAGCCATAACGAGTTGTGGAGCAGGTGTTGGTGTTTCCATCCATTCATTCTTTTGCTCATAACTTGAAGCACGTTTGTCAAATTTGACTGAAAATATGATCAATAGATGTGTCTCATGGAGAGCTTCAAATTGAACTTGGTATTGACCATATGCATGTAGCTTAGATACTTCACTTACCATCATGTGTGCACACGTCTTAATACACTTGATATGTCTAATTCCATGGATTGATAATTAAACATGTATTAATCCAACACTATATGCACTTGTGGGACGATCGAGGTATAGTCTCATCGACACAAGTCCCTAAGACTTCACGACTTAGGTACACAACCATGTACCTCCTCAAACAATCACTTATTGCATTATTTGCTTTGTTAGAATATTGTCTCAATATGATGTTGTTAGGATTACTTCCGTTTGATTGAATTGAATGTTAAATTGCTTGATTATATTATTTTCCCCTTAGTGCTTATAATGTGCTTTCAATTATTTAGAAATCTTGAAATTATTTCCTTTAGAGTAACCATTAGCCCTAATTCTAGAACTATGTGTCTTAGCCTAGGCTAGAACTAACAAAGTTGGTTCAAATCTTTCAAACCTCAAGTCACTTTTGATGATCTTTCTTGCCCAAAATGATCTCCCAAGCCTAGCTTTTGATACTTCGACCCCTTGTCAGAGTCAGAAATGCACTCACTCTTGCTTGATTGCTCCTCAAAATTCACTAAAAGACCATTACATATGACCAAAGTTTTCTAGAGATCAAACCCTAATTTTTTCCAAAAAGATGATCTATCATGATAGAGGGAGGTTTGTTGCAATATGCCATTTTGTTGCGATAGGGTGCTCTATCACAATAGAGTAGTATGTCACCTTTTGTTCTATCATGATAGAGGGTTTCTATTGTAATACATAGGGTCTATCGTAGGGGTGGTCCATCATGATAGATGGGGTGTATCATGATAGATTGATCTGTTGTGATAGAGGTTGTCTATTGTGATATACAAGTGACTATAATGAACTTTTTCTATCTAATAGAGGGTCATTTGTCACGATGGATGAGCCTTGTCATGATAGAGTGTAGTCTACTGTGATAGAGGATAGTCTATTAGGTCTTGGGTTGTCATGATAGATGGGGCTCTGTGGTGATAGAGTGGTCTATTGTGAAAGACAAGTGGTAGGTCACAATAGATTGTGTCAGTTGGGGTTCATTATGTCATGATGGATGGGGATCTATTGCAATAGAGCCAATCTATTATGATGGAGGGGGTCTATCGTGATAGATGGGTCTGTCACCTATCAAGTCTTTGGTTTGTGGCGATAGAGTCAAAAAATTGCCCTTAGAAACAATCTCCAACATAGCTAAAAAAATATGTTCTAAAGATAATTTGTGTATCTAATGAGTTCCAAAAATTATGAAAATCTATATATAGGCTCTTCCTAAGTTCCTCAAGCTTAAGGACTCCTCAGCTTTCACAAAATGGAGCATTAGATTTTTTTATGTATAAATGTGATGATAGGAATCATTGTTTGAAGTTTGAAGAATTACTAATGTTTGGAAAATATGAACCAATACTACTTATCTCCACATACCATTGTTTACTTGATTCACATACCCTTGTGCCTTTTGTTTCTACTTCCTCTAGCATGAACCTGGCCTTGTGCACCAACACTCATCAATTGTCTTGTGTAAATTTGTAATTGATAATCCTACATTATAATTGTGATCCCTATGACAATAAATTATGAATAATATTATTTCTTCTAGTAGAAAATATATGGCCACTTTTAGGGAAGAGGACCCTCGTGTCCTTGACTACAAAATTTTGGATGTGGTTGAGGATGAAAAGGACCTATATATGCATTCTTTAGATGATAGTTCCAATATACATGTCGATCTTGTACAATTTTTGAATAAAGAATATTGTGATTTGATGATTATTCAATTAACACATTCAGCTTGTGGAAGTTGAAATAATACTTGCGCTAATCTTTTGTGTTGTAAATCTGATAATTCTAATGGTGCTATCTCTTTTACTCTGCATGTCACACAAAGGAGGATTTCATAGACAAAATTATTGAGTCATAGTCTTTTAACTTATTTAATAGATAATGTTTTTCCTTCTACATCCTCTGATTTTAGTTCTTGATGAAATAGAAATGCCAACTATTACAATGAAAACTGATGTCTATTTTCTGTGTCTAACTAACATGTTTTGTGTGTATGTGTATGTTTAAAAGAAGCTGATGGATGTTACTATTTTTTATTTCAATTGATAAGATTTTGAAGAGAAAAAAATGGATTTAGGCATTTGGTAGGTATTGCAATGTTCACGTTTTTTTCATGAGACCATGTTGTTGGGTGTGTGTAGAATTGCGAGAGACACACGAGAAGCACACACAAGGAGCACAAATGCAGCAAGACACACAGAGAAGACAATGGCTCGAATAGCTCTCTCTATTGACAATGAACTGAACTGAAGTAAGAGCTGAATAATATCCCTAAGTACAAAGTACCACCATATATGAGAGTATCAAGTATGTGGTAACATGAGGAAAAAACCTCTAGCCAGCACTAGAGTAAAAAGTGCCCATGTATAGGGAAAAAAATCACATCAAAGCTACTCGAGGAACACATAAGTGTAACAAACCCCCTTGGAGTGAATGATGTGAACACATACAGGGAGTGACAGATCAGCCCCCACAAGGTAATAAGCTCAAAGCTTTGTGAAAAGCATGTATGTGGTTGTGAACTTGGATGTATGAATGAAAATGTGAACAACGATTGTGCATGAGATGCTTATATGCTTGGGAATAGGGATATACACTTGCACAAGAAAAGAAGGTCAGCTATGTGTTCATAGTGTTTGCATGATTCATCTCTTTTGGTGACTTATATATGCAAAAGCTTTTCATGGTTATTTCTATTAAAAGATCTAACATTTTAGGACGAGTTATAAGTGGTGAGAATTCAAAGGCTAATGATGGACTCAACATGTGTTTCAAAGGTACTAAAAAGATTGATGTCACTAATATAATTTATTGTTTGAACATTATTTTTAGGAGTGCTCATCGAGCAGGACTTTTCAATCAAGTGGAGAGAGGTATATTACAATTAAAATAGTTCTAGTTTTTATTTTCTGATGTGATGTGTTATGGTATATATAGTCGCTAGAAATGAAAAAAGTGGTGCATCTGAAAAAACACAAGACATATTCCGAAAAAATCCCAAGTAGAGCATAGGCTCTTGCAAAATTTGGTATTTTGGATGCATTGGGCATGAGCTAATATTTTACTATGGAGAGATAAAGCCATGGATGCTTACAAAATGCTCAAAATTTTAATGATGCTCTTTGGAATTCAATTTACATTCAAATAATCATGGAAATGCAAATTTGAAACACTTCTAGTTGATATAGGACTATGTAGCTCCAAATGCATTAAATTTCTCTTCAGTATTGAGAGATTTTGTAAGCTTGAAGAATTTTACAGCTTGTATGGAAGTGCATACAAAAGTGGAACATGAAGGTCTTTTGGAAACAAGCTAGGTTGTTGCTAAGGAGCTTCTGGCTATGTAGGAGCTCTCAAACATGGACATCGATTGAATGCAAGATGATTATAGGTGACTAATATGAGAAGATACCCCATTGTTTGGAATACAATGATTAAGATGTATTCAAATTTTTGTTGGCTTTTGTTATAGACTTGCTTCTCAAAAGGCTTCCAAATTGAGATCTAACATCCTCAACAAATCTTATTTCAAGGTATATTGAACATAAGGATTCTATAGAGGCATAGAAATGCCTTGAGCATATGTGAATCAAAGGGGTCTCCTGTGATGCTCTCACAAAGCCTTGTTGTTTGAAAATTTCTTGCAACACTCTAGCCTTACTTAATGGTGAAGAAGTGCATTGAGAGATTGATAGGTAGAGACCTTTTATATATGTATCGCACATGTGACTAGAGTTTTGGAGACCTTATGGTTGACGAAACTCTTGTATATATGTATTGTTGGAGCAGGACAATCATTAATTGATGATTAAAATAATGAATGAAGAGTGAAGGATAAAGAAAAGAACAAATGATGAAGCATGAAGTAAAGAGAAGAATCAGAGGAAAGTGATTTGTATATATATGTACATTAAGTTTGTAATTAGCTCAAAAATACTTTTGTAATACTGATGAGTATGTGTAGATATGACTATATATACTTGTATATGGATGGGATACATATGAGAGAAGAAGTATAGATGATATAGAGAGGAGTAGATCATAAGTTGAATGAGAATTATCCATCAGATGTAAGATGAGTTGAATAGAAGAAGTTTCTCCTTCTATGCTTGATCATTTTAGAAATCCTTGTGTATGTCTCTAAGTCTATAGTTAATGCATCTATGGTTAAGTTTTGAGAGTCCAATCGCAAACAAGCTAAGAGAATTATGAGTAGGAACATTTGTATGTGTAAGTGTATTAAATGACTTCTAAAACAAGCACAAATTTCATGGTCAATGATTCGATCACATCTTAGTGTAGAGTGTAACATTTTACACAAATGAGGACTCAAAATCTAAGTTGGAAGGTAAGCCATCTATGTCTAAAAGCATTTGATTAAATGGGTTGTAGATTGAGAGAACCAAGTAGTTAAAGTTGCATATGTAAAAGTTGCCTGTAGAGAAATCCTGTTTCAAACATAGGTTTACTTATTGAAGTAAATCTGAACTTTTGTAAGTTCTTTTGAAGAAATTTGACTTGTAATAGCTGCGGAAACATTAGATGAGTGTTGTGACAAGGTTTCATAGAAAACTTTGACCATTTTGTCAGTCAATGAAAGCATTTTGTGAAGCAGAATTTTCTGAGTGAAGTTACAATTCACAGAAGTGATAGAGATTCATACTTTGGTAAAGATTATCCAAAATTGAAGAAGTTTTTGAGTTATGCTTGATATAGAGGTGTTCTAAACTCAAGTATAACTTGTCTTTTGGAGATTAATCATCTCCATCAGTGGTATCAGAGCAGATTTGATATACAAAATATAACATTTGAAGATTCAAAAGGACAAAGTGTGAAGCAAAAGCTAAAAGGAGACACACGAGAGCAATCAGAAAGATCAAAAGGAGTAAATTTTGAAGCTAAGGTACATTCATTACTCATAAGGTTGAAGATTTGATAGTACAGGTGAAGAAAGAATGGGAGATAGTCTCCAAATTGAGAAGTTGGATAGAGAGAACTATCCAGCTTGGTCTATGAGGATGGAAGCTCATCTTATGAGCAAAGATATGATAGGATATATTACAAGAGAAGAAGAAAAGCTAGAATTCAAAGATCCTAGTGTTCCTACTAGGGAGGAGCTTGCAGACTTAAAGGTTTGGATGAAGAAGGATGCTCAAACAAGGAGCATAATCTATATGGCAGTGAATGATTACTTGCTTCCTCACATTAGATGACTTGAAAGTGGAAGTGATATATGAAATGCTTTGGAGGAGCATTTTCAGAATACAACAAAGTCGAGGAAAGCATCACTATGGGTAGAGTTTACCACATTCAAGAAGAAGGCCTCACAATCAATATCTAATTATGTGACAAAGATGAAAGACATTGCTGATTCTTTAGGTGCAGTTGATGAAGACATTGAAGAAGATAAATTGGTAAGACAAATTCTTACAGGTCTAAGAGGAGATGAGGAGTGGAAGCCTTTCACCTTGTCAACTGAACTTTCATTAGATAATTTCACTCTTGATTTGAATCAATTGTTAGGACATATGCTAAGTTCTGAGAATGATATCAAAGGAGATGTTGATAAGAGTGCAGTTCATGCAATGCATTCTAAGGATAAGAAGAAATATATCAAAGGAAAGAAAAAATCAATTGAAGATGAAGATACTCCAAGCTAAGGAAACTTCCTAAGAGGAAGAGGAAGTGATAGAAGTAGAGGAAGAGGCAGAAACAACAAGGATAATGTCAAAGCTTGTTGGCTATGTGGCAATACTAATCATCTAACTCATGAATGTTGGCATAACAATCAAAGTGTTAGTAGCTTTAATCAGAGTTATAATCAAAGAGGCATAGGTGGAAGAAATCAGAGAGGAAGTTTCATAGGTAGAGGTAGCAGAAGCTTCTTTGGAAGAAATGGTGGAAGAAACTTTCAAGGTCAGTCCTACAATAATACCACTATAATTATGGAGCATTCAACTCTAATCATGAATGCAACATGTTAAGTTCCAAGTGAAGATCAAAGAGTGTTTTACATTGATTTAGGATGCAACAATCATCTGAGTGGTAACATTGCTTTAATGAATAATTTGGAGAATAAAGTGATTAATCATATAGTTCAAACAATCGACAATACAAAGCACAAGGTGAAGTCTATTGGATCTGTTAAAGCCAAAGATGGAAGTACTCTCTAAGTAAGGTTTTGTATGTTCCTACAATTCCGAAGAATTTGATTCGTGTAGGACAAATTGTGGAAAAAGGATATGAGGTGAGGTTCACTAATGATGGAGTTTATGTTGAAGACCCTAGCCAAGGGTATAAACAAATTGTTATAGGAAAGAAAGAAGGGAGGCTTTTCACATTGAAGGTACAAGGTAATGTTGGACATGCCTTGTTCACATATGGAGAGCAAAAGATTTCTGAGTTGGATCTTTGGCACAAAAGGCTTGGACACTTTAATGAAAGAGGTATCAAAGACATGATTAATAATGGTTCAGTATTTGGATTACCTAATGTTGTAGGTCAACACATGACATATAGATGTGAAGCATGTCAATTAGGTAAGGCTCATAAGCAATCATACAACAAGCATGGCTTCATGTATTTAGAAAGACTTGCATTTGTACATACAGATGTGTGGGGTCCTTCAAAGGACTTTAGCATAAATGGTTCAAGATATTATGTCATTTATGTTGATGATGCTACCAGGTGGATCACTATTTATGTAATCAAAGATAAGTCAGAAGTGTTTAGTACATTTTTAAACACTATCATGTATATGCAAAGAGGGTTACATGACAAAAATTAAAGAGATTGAGATCAGATGGAGGGGGAGAGTATTTTTCAAATGAATTAAGTGATTATTTGTGGAATGCAGATATAAAGAGAGAAGTTACTTGTAGGCAGTCTCCTCAACAAAATGGTGTAACAGAAAGGAGAAATAGAACTCTTTTTGAGTTTGCAAGATCAATGATGAAAGAGAAGAATTTCCCTAATTATTTGCAGGTTGAGGCTGTAAATACAGCCACATACTTGGTTAATAGGCTACCATGTAAAGCTTTGTAGGGTATGACACCATATGAAGCTTGGTGGGGTAAGATACCTACATTAGATCATTTCAAAGTATTTGGTTGCTTAGCCTATGCTTATGTTCCTTCTCAATTAAGGCATAAATTGGAACCAAAGGCTGAAAAATATGTGTTCATTGGTTATGATGATAAAAAAATGGGATACAGGTTGTGGAGTCCATCTACAAAGCAATTCCTTGTATCAAAGGATGTCACATTTGATGAGCAAGGTACTTGGTACTCAGGTGCAAATAGTGCTTATGCAGGTCTTGAAGAAACATTGAATCAGAAGAAAGGTAAATCAAAGGTTCAAATCTTTGAGGAAGAAGAGAATAATGAAGTACTAGTTGAAGATGAAGAAATGCCAAGGTTTGATCCAGAATGTGATGAACCAAAAACTTCAAGAAGTGGAGAACTCAAAAGATCATCAAGGCACAAATGGAAACCCATAAGGTATAGCTATGATACTTCATTCTTGACTACTAAAGATTATGCTTACATGATAAAAGCAGATGAAGACCCATCCACATATGACAAAGCCAAAGGAAAGGAGAATTGTGAAAAAGCTATAAAGGAAGAGTATGATGCACTCATTGAGAATGAGACTTGGGAATTGGTGCATAAACGAGTTAACCAGAAGGTAATTGGATGTAAGTGGGTTTCCAAAGAAAAAGATTTGTAGATGGAAGTGTGTCTAGGTACAAAGCCAGACCTATTGTAAAAGGATATGCATAGACATATGGTGTGGACTATGATGAAACTTATAGTCCTATTGAAAAGATGAAAACCATAAGGACTCTCATAGCTATTGCTGCTTGCAAAGGTTGGAAACTATCTCAATTAGATATGAAGAATGCATTTTTGAATGGTTACATTTCAGATGAAATTTTCATGGAACAACGAGATGGTTTTAAAGATCAATTTTATCCAGATCATGTGTTTAAGCTCAAGAGAGCTTTGTATGGCTTGAAGTAGGCCCCGAGGGCATGGAATTATAGGCTTGTAAAGTTCTTGAAGGAACTTGGTTTTCAAGCATCAAAGGCAGATAGTAGCTTGCTAGTCAAAGCAAGTGAGGATGGATTTATATATGTTTGTATTTATATTGATGACATAATACTTAGAGGTACAAATGAGAAAGGCATACAAATTCTTAAAAAGCAAATGGAGAAAGAATTCAAGATCAATGACTTGGGAAATTTGTCATATTTCTTGGGAATGGATATTTCATATACTCAACATGGAATATATGTGATCAAGAAAGGTATTTGAAGAATCTGCTAATCAAGTTTAAAATCGAAGATTGCAGGATAGCACCAACTCCAATGGAAGTGAATCATAAATTGAGTAGATATGGAGGAGAAGAATTCAAAGACATGAAGCCTTATCAGATTTTGGTGGGTAGCTTGATTTATGCTACATTAACAAGGCTTGATTTGTCATATGCAGTTGGAGTTTTATCTAAATTCATGCATTTTCCTAGAAAGGAACATTGGATTGCAGGTCAAAGGGTGCTCAGGTATATCAAGGGCACACTTAAAGAAGGTTTGCATTATGGATTTACTTTAGATACAAGGATCAAGATATATAGTGATGCAGATTGGGTAGGTAACTCTGATGATAGAAGATCAACACATGGGTATTTGTGTTATGTGGGAGATAAGTTAATTTCATGGTGTTCTAAGAAGCGACATACAATTTCTTTTTCATCTATATAAGCATAGCATAAAGGTATGGTAGAAGCTGCAAAGGAAGTCATATGGCTAAAAACTCTCATGAGAGTTTTGATATTATTCAGAGTACTCCTATCGTTTGTGGAGATAACATGAGTTCTTTGTATTTGGAAGCTAACCCTGCGTTTCATGCCAAAACCAAACATATTGAGATTTAATATAATTTTCCAAGAGAGAAGGTTGTTTATAAAGAGATAGAAGTAATGCATACCCCTACAAAGGATCAACTTGTAGATATATTGACAAACAGTTTGGATGGACCCAAGTTGCAAAGGTTCAAAGATATGGCAGGGATAAAGAAGATGCAAGTAATCACAATTAGAGATTGAGGGGGAGCTGTTGGAGCAAGACAATCATTAATTGATGATTCCAATGAATAATGAATAGTGAAGGATAAAGAAAAGAACAAGGATGAAGCATGAAGTAAAGAGAAGAATCGGAGGAAAGTGATTTGTATATATATGTACATTAAGTTTGTAATTAGTTCAAAAATGCTTTTGTAATGCTGATGAGTATGTATAGATATGCCTATATATACTTTTATATGGATGGGATACATATGAGAGAAGAAGTATAAATGATATAGAGAGGAGTAGATCATAAGTTGAATGAGAATTATCCATAAGATGTAAGATGAGTTGAATAGAAGAAGTTTTCTGAGAATTGCACATCAAACTTTTCTCCATTTTTCCTTCTGTGCTTGACCATTTTAGAAATCCTTTTGTATGTGTCTAATTCCATAGTTAATGCATCTATGGTCAAGTTTTGAGAGTCCAATTGCAAACAAGCTAAGAGAATTATGAGTAGGAACATTTGTATAAGTAAATGTATTAATTGACTTTTGAAATAGGTGCAAATTTGATGGTCAATGATTTGATCAGATCTCAATGTAGAGTGTAAAGTTTTACACAAATGAGGACTTAAAATCTAAGTTGAAAGGTAAGCCATCTATTTCTAAAAGCATTTGATTAAACGGGTCGTAGATTGAGAGAATAAAGTAGTTAAAGTTGCATATGTAAAAAGTTGCCTGCAGAGAAAGCATGTTTTAGAGATAGGTTTACTTATTGAAGTAAATCTGAAGTTTTATAGGTTCTTTTGAAGAACTTTCACTCGTAGCTGCACAAACATTAGAGGAGTGTTGTGACAAAGTTTCATAGAAAACTTTAACCATTTCATCAGTCAATGAAAGAGTTTAGTGAAGTCGACTTTTTTGAGTGAAGTTATAATTCACAGAAGTGATAGAGATTCATAGTTTGGTAAAGATTATCCAAAGTTGAAGAAGGTTCAAGTTATGCTTGATATAGAGGTGTTCTAAACTCAAGTATAACTTGTCTTTTGGAGATTAATCATCTCCATCATGCATCACATTTGTGGCCACCTTACACTGACCATAAAATGTTTTTCAAGGTCTTCCATATCATGATGTGATTTGATGGAAGGGAATTTTGAGCGTATATGCTCTGCAAAGACAATCATGCCTATTCCATCAATGCTAGGCAAACTTTGAAACAACTAGCAAATGACTAAGTATTCCCCCCATATCTAGGAACAATGTATTCTCTTTGTCATTTTGGTTCATTGACCAAGGTTGAAATACAAAAATGGGTAACTAATACTAGTTATGACTACTTGTTGTTGTTAATCCTGATGTAAGTGGTTTTGTTCATCTGCTATAATTATCTTTTACAAGAAGATCCAAAGTGTACAAAAATATGTCTTGTCTTGTTGAGGATGACCATGTTCAAGCAGAGAGTAGAATTTTACGGTGAAAATTCATGTTTGTTTTGTGTGTTTAACTAACATTTTTTGTGTCTATGTGTATATTTCAATGCAGGTGGTCATGTTACTATTTGTTATTTCAATTTAGAAACAAAAATAGAAAGTTTTAGATTTATGCATTTAGCATATATTGTTATGTTCATATTTTTTTCATGAGCATGAGATGAAAAAGAAAGGAGTGATGCATAAGCGTTTGGGTCACAATATAATTGGTTGATTGAAGAATGTGTTGATGTATATAGTTATGAGCTTGAATGTATGAATGAAAATGTGAACGATGATTTTGCATGAGGTGCTTCTATGCTTGTGAATAGGGATAGACACTTGTCTTGAACCTTTGGTGATGATAGAAGAAGCTCCATGCTGCTTCAATTCCTCCTCCAATTCGTCCTCTTCTTTGCTTCAAATCTTGACTCTTAAGAAATATCAAAGCCTCTTGATTTCCTCGATGCTCAAAGTTGAGCTCTAAAACTACTGATGTATTATATCACCTCCTTATTATAGCATATGAACAATGGACGCTTCCTAGGATCACTTTGTTGGCTACTACAATTAGCCAAAACTTCACTTTCTCTCTAGAACAGAGGATTGAACCTCTCAAACTTTGAACACTAAAAATTGACTCTCTAGGATTTCAGCAAATCATAGATCACTAAAATTAGATAATACAACTTTATATCAACTCGTTCAACAAGACAGACTAATAATTGTTCAAACAACCTTGTAGCTATGTGTAATCTACACACATATACTTGGAAATATGCAAAGAGTAGCTTAGAGATCTTTCAAGCTCAAAATCGTCAATGATAATTAAAACTTGAGACAAAGATTATTACTCAAAAGAAATCTTACAAGAGTAGCAATAATATGAGCGATCCTGGCTATGAAACAAGCAAGTAAACAATTAGATATAGGTATATAAAATATGTGCCTATGCAGAGATTCGATTAGCGAGGAGATAGCTTAACCATGAGTAGCTTAGACCTAGAATATACACCTCAAATAGGAGCCTAAAAGTACATTTAAGAAATTATTTTGCATTTCAGATATTTATAAACTTTAGAAGCTATTTTGCATTTTAGACATTTATAATCCTATGGTTAGGGCATTGATAGATCAAATATCAGGAACTTAAAATAATCCAAACAATTTATACTACACAACAGAAAATCTTTATACTAACTCGTTTACACTTACGCATGCTTGGTATAAAAACCCCAACTTGGTATACTAAAAAATAAATACTTATCTGCAAGCGTTCACTCGATCATAATTAAAATGAGATCAAGATAATCCATTATCTTATTTAAAATAAAGATAGCTAATTTCTCTAATAAATTCCTAATGAAATAAGGCATTTTTTACGGCCTCTTTTGGCTTTGCAAAAGTTTTTGAGAACTTTCATTGCCCTATGTATGTGTATGTACAAATACATACGTAAATAAATAAATCAATAAATACACACATATATATATGTGTATATATATATATATGTATATATATATATATATATATATATATATATATATATATATATATATATATATATATATATATATATATATATATATATATATATATATATATATATATATATATATATATATATATATAGGGGTGGGAGAGATAGATAGAAAGATAGATTGGTAAGTATACATAGAGCATATATATATATAAAATTATCAATAAAAACATTTATAAGTATAAATGCACACACAAATGCACACATGCACACATGCATACATACACACATACACTCACACATGCATGCATACCTACATAGTACATACATACACACACATACATGCGTACGTACATAGTACATACATACACACACATACTTATAGTAACTACATACATATACACATACATATACACATACATACATACATACATACATACATACATACATACATACATACATACATACATACATACATACATAGATATACACACATATATATACATGCATACACACACAAACACATATAAATATGGTACACACACACACACACACACACACACACATATATATATATATATATATATATATATATATATATATATATATATATATATATATATATATATATATATATATATATATATATATATATATATATATATATATATATATATATATATATATAGTTGGAGTTAGACATCAACGAAAGCATGTGAACAACAAAAGGAAGAAGAAGAAGCTTCGAGCACAACACACAATACTGAATGTATTACCACTAGAATGTACAAAGATAAGTAACCCATTAGGGCTATATGTGTATATGCAAGCGGGGGAAAAATAACTCCTAAAGAGGGAAAAAAGTGCCCCGGTGGTCCTAGTGTGTTCACGCACATCACTACCTAACTATATCAACAAGTCCCCCCTGGGAGTGATGCGATGAACAAGGAGCTGGCACTTATGTATAAGGAAGTGCCAAGCTATGTGGAATCAATCCACAAAGGAAGTAAGCCCAAAGCTTTGCGGAAAGCTTCAAACTTCTCCCTAGGGAGAGCCTTCATGAAAAGGTCTGCAATGTTCTCGTGCATGGGCACATATGCCAAGCTGATCTCTCTAGCAGAGAACCTGTTGGAAAACAATGTTCCTATTGATCCATTTTGTCAAGAGACTATAGCATAAGTAGTCTATTTTACTAGTCCTTCTAACAGAAAAAGCGCTTAGGCGCTGTGGATATGGCAAAAGCCTCCTAACGTGCCCACGCGAGTTCAAATCCCACGGCGAGCAGACGGCAGCGCGAAGCTTTTATTTTATCATGCTTTTGACGAATTCCGACGGAGAAAGATTTTCTTTGTCTACGAATTGCGATCATTGTTCGTTCGTAGCTTTATTAGAAGCGATTGCTTTTGGAGGGGTGCTTTTCAAGGACAATCAAACACTATAAAACAAGAGTCTTGGGCTCATTGTAATCATCCTTCACCAAGGATCAACACAAGCTTTCTAGAGCTTGGACCTCAGTAGAGGTGGTGTTTCTTCTAGCACATGGGGCAGCCATGGTGCTAACTTGAAGCATGTTGAGGAGCAGCTATGGAGTTCTTCTTAATGATTCTTCTTGGAGAAGATGAAGGGTGTGCTCACACTCTACTTCACGGAGAGGAGGTTATCTCTTGTTCATGGCAAGAAGACTTGGTCATTAGCAGCTTGATGGTGAGGATCGCCCATCTACATGATGTATTTGAAGATCATCTTCTACAGGAAGATGTTAGGTTGAAGATTATCTTCTACAAGAAGTTGTCTGGCTACTTCAAAGACATTGGATGGGACCATCTACATGATTTTGAAGATCATCTTCTACAAGAAGATGTTAGGTTGAAGATTGTCTTCTACAAAAAGATATCTGGCTACTTCAAAGACATTAGATGGAGTTTAACATAAGATTCACATCTTATGTTAAGTATTCAGGTACATATTCTCTTTATGCACACAGGTACTACTTGAAGTTTATGGAGGCTGTGGCGTTCATATCAAGAAGGAGTCCTATTCGGCATAGGTACAAGAGAATCAGTACTTATATGCTTTATGCATATTTTTATGAGGTGTTTAAGAAGGTGTGTTCACATGAGTTTGAGGATTTCCGTTCACACTGATCCTTCCTCTTTCAGTCACTCATATTCACTCTTCTATAACCTATAAGGTCACACATCTCATGTATATTCAGATTACTGCCCATACATCTGAATATGTTTGTTACATTGTACATTCACTCATTCATCTATTTCTCATCACATAGAGTGGTTGAGAGTTTTGCTCCCACATTGTACATTGAACATTGGTATATATGATACTATGAGTAAGCGATGGCTTACGTAACACCTTACACATGTCGTCTATTCTTTCTCTATCTTTGTCTCATCATTTGTATGATTAAGTTGTGATATGTTCATGTTTTGTCAATATGGAAGATTGCTGGAATTAATGTTGTACATAACTGGAACTATGGAACCATGGACCTGTGACATGAGCCTAAGGGCCTACCTCACTTCCAACATTTGGTATCAGAGCACTAAGGTTTTGGTTACAGAACTTTAGATCTTTGGCATCAATGCATTAAGGCTCATTCATATCCCAGGTTCCTAGAATTCCAGATTTACAACATATAATTTAAAGGCATCTTCTAATATTTGACATTTGACATACACACTTAATCTAGATGAGTAGAGATTTGAGAATTAGACACTTCAGTTACATTCATCAGTGTGGAGTATGAAGTTGATGATCTGTTAGCAGCAAAATATTTTTGGAAGAGTATGCAAATACTTTACAAAAGTATTATTTGAAGACCCAGACTTGATGAAGAGAAGACTACTTCAAATTCAAGGAAGAACAATGGTTTAGAGAAGATGAAGGAATCAGATCAACATCAAATCACAGGTATCTAGAGGTTTTTCTAGAGAGTTTTGAGAAGATCTCTTTCATGGCAAGAAAGTTCATCTAGACAAGCGCAGAGATGAGATGAGTTTTTTCAGCCAATTTTCTGTTGTAAGTTGGTTGGATATCAAGGTACAAATGTATCTAGAGAAGGTAACTCTAGAAGGGCAATTCATCATTCAGACAACGATTGGTGAATTTAGTCATTTCAGACATTTGAAGCAGAATTTTGATTCAGAGATATGAGGAGATGGTAAAACATGATTCTATATTCACTTCCATTTGTATACCATGTTTGTTTTATCTCTTACTCTTAGCATTAGAGGAAGAGAAAAATTCAGTTGAAGAAGTCAAGAGTGTTTGCTACTTCAAGATGAAGAGAACAAAAGGTATGGAAGAGAAGTTTGAAAATGTTGACATCATCAGGTGGAAGAAAGATGCAGAAGAAGAAAGTCCATCATTTCCAAAAGAAAAGTAAGGCTTCCTTTTCTCATATATTTTCCATATACTTTTCCTATTTTATCCTCTACATCCAAAGACAAGTCTACGAGAACATCTTGTTTAAAGAAGAAGCAGTTTCTTGTTTTGCATTACACTTGGTCATGATTTAGTAGATTTGACAAAGAATTGCATTGAGAGAAAGAAAAGCAGCAGATATATGTTTTAACTCATATATGTATGAGTTATGTTTTAGTTGAAGCTTTTAAGCAGGCAGCTTATATGTTCCCTCAAAGAATTCTTGGACTGTCAATACAGAGCTACTTGGTATATGACAAGTTGCAGAGAAGTATATTTCTTCTTTATCTAACTCTTGAGGTAAAAGAGTTTTTTGTAGCAGATGTTGGAGACTTGGGCTGAGGTTTTATGTTTGGAAAAGGTTACCTCATATTCAATATTTTCAGAAAACTTCAAAAAATTCAGAATCTTGTTGATGTACCAGCTATTTGAAGAATCTACTTTTTATGATTGTCTAGTTTTTTGGATACATGCTTGTATTCAAAAAGGTGTTCCATCATATCCTATCACTTGATTGAGAAGTGGAGTTAGCCAAAAGAAGATCAAGCAGGTACTATCACATTTCACCCGGGTAAAATATGAAAGTTATGAAGTATCAACTTGCAGCTTTTGGAGTTCTCAAGGTGAGAAGTTTTTCCACTTATATTTCAAGTAGGAGTTGCAGATTCCTTGAAGGATTTGTTTGAAGAAAAGTTTTACAACTTTTTGAGAAGCATGGACACTTGGAGAGATTCAGGAAGTAAATCAAACATTCAGTCATGAAGGTTTGATGACAGCAGATTCTACACAAGAGAAATCATTGATCTCGTATGATCTTATATATTTATGATTCAGTTGTCTATCCTTTGTTTGTGAAGATTCTTAACATTGGAAGAAGTAAGTCAAAGATTCAGATTCTATCAGATTTGTGTTGCAGAGATAGAAGAAGATACTTGTTATGTTACAGAAGGTTATGAATCCTATAAAGCTTTCAGCAAGGTTTTGCTATGTTAGGATCAGCTAACCTTATTCTAGATTTTGGAAAGCTGAGGAATGACATGGAAAGCTATTGGCATCTGATCAATGCTAATAAAAAGGGTTCAGAGATTTTGTTTCAGATACAGGTATTGATCACTGAACATCAGATTTATGAAGGAAGACGTTCCACATTTCATAAAGTCTGATATATTTGAAGAATACTGGATACTAGTGTTAAGTCATCCAGGGGGGTGATGAAACATGAAAGACTTATTTTCAGCCATATGTGAAAGAATGCAGAGTCATACCTACAGGTATTCCTATTTCAGGTATTCCTATATTTCCTTTGTCAGGTTCTCTTTATGTTCCAGCTTTGAAAGAAGAAGGAAGAAGAAGAATATTTGGAGAAAGTTCCTGTTAGGATGTTCCTGTTCAGGAGAAGGTTCCAGATTTCTATTGAAGAGAAGCTTGATGTTTCAGAAAGGTATATTTCAGAAGTGCGCACATATATGTTTATACCAAGTTCTGAAGGATTTAAAGGATGAAGACATGATGACATCATAGATTTTTTGACTCATATTGAGTTGAGTACAGTCAGAGATGAACCAGCAGTGTTCATAATGCACTAAGTTGTGAGTTGACAATCACAGGTTCCAGGATTCAGTTCCTGATTTTGTTTAGTGTATTTACATGACGCAGCAGAAGTACGTTGAGAAATCCTTTTGGAAGGTAAATGCAAATATATGGATCCTAGTGTAAGTTTTCAGGTTTTTGAAGACAGGAGATAGCAGGTGCAGAGACAGTTCATGCTATATTTGTTGTCAAGCAGTGATTGCTTGATAAGTACACTATTGGATATCTAGTTTGCATATTTTCTCAAGTATTATGGTTCATATTCAGCAAGTTCAGGTTTTTTGAAGGAAAGTCAATTTCAGTTTTGAAGAAGACTTTTTCTGAAGGATCGGAAGTACAAGCTTGAAGCTTGTGGTAATTTGCAGATTATAAAGTTTGCAGATTCAGTTCAGATTGTACCAATATGACATTGCAGGGGGGATTGTTGGAAAACAATGTTCCTATTGATCCATTTTGTCAAGAGACTATAGCATAAGTAGTCTATTTTACTAGTCCTTCTAACAGAAAAAGCGCTTAGGCGCTGTGGATATGGCAAAAGCCTCCTAACGTGCCCACGCGAGTTCAAATCCCACGGCGAGCAGACGGCAGCGCGAAGCTTTTATTTTATCATGCTTTTGACGAATTCCGACGGAGAAAGATTTTCTTTGTCTACGAATTGCGATCATTGTTCGTTCGTAGCTTTATTAGAAGCGATTGCTTTTGGAGGGGTGCTTTTCAAGGACAATCAAACACTATAAAACAAGAGTCTTGGGCTCATTGTAATCATCCTTCACCAAGGATCAACACAAGCTTTCTAGAGCTTGGACCTCAGTAGAGGTGGTGTTTCTTCTAGCACATGGGGCAGCCATGGTGCTAACTTGAAGCATGTTGAGGAGCAGCTATGGAGTTCTTCTTAATGATTCTTCTTGGAGAAGATGAAGGGTGTGCTCACACTCTACTTCACGGAGAGGAGGTTATCTCTTGTTCATGGCAAGAAGACTTGGTCATTAGCAGCTTGATGGTGAGGATCGCCCATCTACATGATGTATTTGAAGATCATCTTCTACAGGAAGATGTTAGGTTGAAGATTATCTTCTACAAGAAGTTGTCTGGCTACTTCAAAGACATTGGATGGGACCATCTACATGATTTTGAAGATCATCTTCTACAAGAAGATGTTAGGTTGAAGATTGTCTTCTACAAAAAGATATCTGGCTACTTCAAAGACATTAGATGGAGTTTAACATAAGATTCACATCTTATGTTAAGTATTCAGGTACATATTCTCTTTATGCACACAGGTACTACTTGAAGTTTATGGAGGCTGTGGCGTTCATATCAAGAAGGAGTCCTATTCGGCATAGGTACAAGAGAATCAGTACTTATATGCTTTATGCATATTTTTATGAGGTGTTTAAGAAGGTGTGTTCACATGAGTTTGAGGATTTCCGTTCACACTGATCCTTCCTCTTTCAGTCACTCATATTCACTCTTCTATAACCTATAAGGTCACACATCTCATGTATATTCAGATTACTGCCCATACATCTGAATATGTTTGTTACATTGTACATTCACTCATTCATCTATTTCTCATCACATAGAGTGGTTGAGAGTTTTGCTCCCACATTGTACATTGAACATTGGTATATATGATACTATGAGTAAGCGATGGCTTACGTAACACCTTACACATGTCGTCTATTCTTTCTCTATCTTTGTCTCATCATTTGTATGATTAAGTTGTGATATGTTCATGTTTTGTCAATATGGAAGATTGCTGGAATTAATGTTGTACATAACTGGAACTATGGAACCATGGACCTGTGACATGAGCCTAAGGGCCTACCTCACTTCCAACAGAACCTCTCCCTGACATGATGATAATGCACTTAAATGTGCTTAGGGCAAGCATGGAACATAGGGTTCCTCGCAACTGGCAATGCACTATGACTGTCAGTGAAGATGGTTGTGGCAGAAGACTGACCAACACCCAAAGCAACCTCTAGGCATCTAAGCCACACACACTAAACAGTCACTGTGAAAGTTACCCTATACTTAGCCTCACAATTGGAAGTGGCCACAGTAGGCTGCTTCTTACTCAGCCAAGATATGCATGAGCTACCAAGCATAAAGTGAAAACTACTAGTGGACACACGAGTGTCATAGCAACCAACCCAGTTAGAGTAAGAAAAAGCATGTAAATCTGGCGGTAGTGATTCCCCCTTTGGATAAAACAATCCAAGTCGTCAGGTACCACTTAAGTAGTGAAAGATGCGCTTAACCGCCTACCAATGCTTGACTCCTGGGAAATGCATAAACTTGCTCATTTGTGGGACGACAAACTGAATATGTGGCCAAGTAATGCATAATTAAATCAAGCATCGAACAACCTGCTAATAGAGAACAACATAAAATGCATCTCCGACATCATGAAGACTCAATCATAGACTTTTCTCCATAGGAGTGGCAATAGGTTTACAGTCTTCAAGGCAAAAATGCTGCAATAATTGTCAATATACTTCATTTGACACAAAGTTATTCCTCCATCAACCTGCATAAATTGAATGCCCAAATAATGATGCAACTAACCCAAATTAGACATCTCAAATGAGGCATGCAAATCAGCCTTAAAATCAGCCATATGCTTCTCATGAGGATGAGTGAGCAGCATGTCATCAACATACACCACAATGATCAGAAGCACATCATTTTCACGCTTAACATATAAGGTATTTCAGTTGGACTGTTCTCAAAACCATGTGCAATCAGATAGTCATGTATCTTTTCATACCAAGCACGTGGTGCTTGCTTTAAACCATATAATGACTTCTTTAACTTGCACACCTGGATTTCATGCCCTTTTTGCACAAAGCCATGGGGTTGAAAAACATACACTTCTTCATGGAAGTCACTATTAGGAAATGTTGTTTTAATGTCCAACTGATGTACATTCCAACCATGATGAGCTGCAAGTGCACATATGCTAGGAACAATATTCATTCAACATGTAGGTGCAAAGGTTTCATTAAAATCAATGCCTCCCTACACATAACCCTTTGCAACAAGCCTAGCCTTATACCTATCAACTGTTCCATTAGGCTAATGCTTAAGCTTGTGTACCTACATAGTGCCAATGGCCTTCTTGCCAAGAGGCAAGTCACATAAAGGCGAGGTACCATTTTTCATGATAGCATCATATTCAAATTACATTACAACCATCCAATGTTCAGAATTTTGTGCTTAATCAAACGAAACAGGCTCAATCTCATCACAGAGACTAGATGTAGCCATAGCATAGAAATCTATTGCAAAAAATGCACTTTGAAAGCTTGAATGAGTACGATATGATAGAGGTGCATCTAATTTGCTATCTTGCAAAGTCTGCACTAGCCATTTTGGCATAATTTTTACCTCCTCAATATCAGCTCTCTCATCAAGTGCATCATGTAAATTTGCATAAAAAATAGAATGATCCACATCATCGCATGAAACCTATAAAGGTTGAGAAGTTGCCTCATTAGGACCAGCACTAGACTATCCACTTGTAAAAAGAGGCAACAAAGTATCATACATGTCTTTGGAGCTAACATATGTCTCCATAGTACATGAAAGTAACGGATGAATAGCATCTTCCACAAAGAAAACATCATGGCTAACCAAAATGCGTTTAGTCTGTGGATGATAGAGACAATGGCCTTTGCTTTCAAAATTGTACCCAACAAAAATACATTTCACTGCCTTATCATCCAATTTTCTACCTTGTTGTTCAGGCACTAATGCATATACCAAACAACCAAAAACATGCAGATGAGCAACAAATGGCTTGCAACCATGCCAAGACTCATATGGAGTGATAGACTATAGCACTTTAGTGGGACACCTGTTAAGTACATATGTTGTACACATAATAGCCTCAAGCCAGAAACTATGTGGTAAAGCCTAACTCTTGACCATACACCTCGCCATCTCCATGAGTGACTTGTTCTTCCCTTCAACAAATCCATTTTGTTGCGGTGTATATGGCATTGTACAATGATGTTTTATCCCATGTTGAGCCAAAAATGCATTAAATTCAGAAGACATATATTTCTGGCCTCGATCAGAACACAGGGTGCCCATTTTACATGCTGACAGATTTTCAACCAAAATTAAAAACTATTTGAAGCACATAAACACTTCAGACTTTTCTTTGAGTGGATATACCCATGCACACATGGAAAAATCATCAATGAAAGTTACAAAGTAAAGATAGTTCCCAAAAGAAGGTGCCTGCATAGGACCATAGACATCACTATGAACTAGTTGCAATTTTTGAGTAGCTTGAACTAAATGATCTTTTGGTAAGTAGGAATGCTTCATTTTGCCCAAAATACAACCTTCACATACATGTTTGTTGGAGTTAGACGTCTGCGGAAGCACGCGAACAACACAAGGAAGAAGAAGAAGCTTGGAGCACAACACACAATATTGAATGTATTACAAGAGAATGCACAAATATAAGTAGCCCATTAGGGCAATAAGCATATATACAAGCCAGGGGAAAAAAACCTCCTAAAGAGGGAAAAAAGTGCCCCGACAGTCCTAGTGTGTTCACTCACACACATCACTACCTAAATATATTAACAAATCCCCCCTGGGAGTGATGCGGTGAACCCTATACTCAACCTCACAACTGGAAGTGGCCAGAGTAGGTTGTTTCTTGCTCAACCAAGATATACATGAGCTACCAAGCATGAAGCAAAAGCCACTAGTGGACACATGAATGTCATAGAAACCAGCCTAATCAGAGTCAGAGAAACCATGCAAATTTGGCAGTAGTGATCCCCCCTTGGGATAAAACAACCCAAATAGTCGAATACCACTCAAATAGCGAAAGATGCGCTTAATAGCCTGCCAATGCTTGACTCCTAGGCAATGCATAAACCTGCTCATCTGTGAGACAACAAACTGAATATCTGGCCGAGTAATGCATAAGTAAATCAAGCATCCAACAACCTGTTGATAGAGAACAACATCAAATGCATCTCCAGCATCATGAAGACTCAATCATAAACCTATCTCCATAGGAGTGGCAATAGGCTTACAGTCTTCAAGGACAAAATGCTGCAATAATGTGTCAATATATTTCGTTTGACACAAAGACATTCCACCATCAACTTGCATAAACTGAATGCCCAAATAGTGATGCAAATGCCCCAAATCAGACATCTCAAATGAGGCATGCAAATCAGCCTTAAAATCAGCAATATGCTTCTCAATAGGACCAGTGAGCAGCATTTTGTCAACATAGATAACAATGATCAGAAGCACATCATTAACACACTTAACATATAAGGTGCTTTTAGTTGACTATTCTCAAAACCATGTGCAATCAGATAGGCATGTATCTTCTCATACCAAGCACGTGGTGCTTGCTTTAAACCATATAATGCCTTCTTTAACCTGCACACCTGGTTTTCATGCCCTTTTTGCACAAAGCCACGAGGCTGAAAAACATACACTTCTTCATTCAAGTCACCATTCAAAAATGCTGTTTTAATGTCCAACTGATGTAAATTCCAACCATGATGAGTTGCAAGTGCATAGATGCTCCGAACAGTAGTCATACAGCATGTAGGTGCAAAGGTCCCATCAAAATCAATGCCTCTTTCCTCTGCATAACCCTTTGCAACAAGCCTAGCCTTATACCTATCAACTGTACAATCCGATTTATGCTTCAGCTTGTATACCCACTTAGCACCAATGGCCTTCTTGCCAGGAGGCAAGTCACATAAAGACCAAGTACCATTCTTCATTATAGCATCATATTCAGATTGCATAACAGCCATCCAATTTTCTGAATTTTGTGCTTCATCAAACAAAACAACCTCATTCTCATCACAGAAACTAGATGCAGCCATAACATAGAAATCTGATGCAAAAGAGGCACTATGAGAGCCTGAATGAGTACGATATGACATAGGTGCATCTAATTTGTTGTCACACAAGGTCTGCACCAGCCATTTTGGCATAGTTCTTGCCTGCTCAATATCAGCTCTCTCATCAATAAGTGCATCATGTACATCTACATAAAAAATGGAATTATCTGCATCATCATATGAAACCTTCCAAGGTTGAGAAGTTGCCTCATTAGGACCAGCACTAGACTGTCCACCTGTAAAAAGAGGTAGCAAAATATCATACATGTCTTTGCAGCTAACAAATGTCTCCTTAGTACATGAAAGCAATGACTAAATAGCATCTTCCACAAAAACAACATCACGGCTAACCAGAATGCGTTTAGTCTGTGGATAATACAGACAATAGCCTTTACTTTCAGAACTGTACCCAACAAAAATACATTTTACTACTTTATCATCCAATTTTCTGCGATGTTGTTTAGGCACTAATGCATATTCCAAACAACCAAAAACATGCAGATGAGCAACAGATGGCTTGCGCTCATGCCAAGCCTCATATGGAGTGATAGATTGCAGTGCTTTAGTGGGACACTTGTTCAGTACATATGCTGCACACATGACAGCCTCAAGCTAGAAACTATGTGGTAAAGCTTGACTCTTGACCATACACCTTGCCATCTCCATGAGTGACCTGTTCTTTTGTTCAGCAATCCATTCTGTTGAGGTGTATACATCACTGTACACTGGTGTTTTATCCCATATTCAGCTAGAAATGCATTAAAATCAAAAGACATATATTCCCCCCCTCGATCAGAATGGAGGGTGCTCATTTTACATGCTGATAGATTTTAGCCAAAACCAAAAACTATTTGAAGCACATGAACACTTCGGACTTTGCCTTCAATGGATATACCCATGCATGCCTAGAAAAAATCATCGATGAAAGTCATGAAGTAAAGATAATTCCCAAAAGAAGGTGTCTGCATAGGACCATAGACATCACTATGTACAAGCTGCAATTTCTAAGTAGCCCGAACTGAACCATCTTTTGTAAAGGATGAATGCTTCATTTTGCCCAAAATACAGCCTTCACAAACATGTTTTCCAGGTGCCTCAAGTTTGGGCAAAGAGAACACCATTTCAGATTTCTGTAGGCGTAGAAAACTAGCAAAATTCAGATGACCAAAGCGTGCATGCCAAAGCTTTGCATCTGACATCATTTACTGCACATGCCAAATCATTTATAGATCTTTCATAGTCTATGAGCTTATACAGCCCACGACATAAAATGCCAGAAGCAATAATCACATTGCCATTTGATAGATCATGAACTGTACACCTGTCATCAACAAATTTCACAACCAAGCCAATCTTGGCTAATGCAGAAACTGATAACAAGTTCTTCTTGATCCCTGACACAAATAAAGCATCTGACAAAGTCAAAGAACTACCATCAGCAGTAGTCAAAATGATCTTACCAACTCCCATAATAGGATAAGAGGAGTTGTTGGTGCATGTAATAGTATTCCCTATAGGGGCAGGCTCGAGTGAAGAGAAGAAACTGCGCTGCGAGGTAATATGTTTGGTCGCCCCACTGTCAAAATTCCAAACATTTGAGTCTACTGCAGACATGCACTGCTCATGAGAAGATGGGTCAAAATTGTAGACAGTAGTAAACACCCATTCTTCTTCCTGCACAAGATTAGCAGACTCTATTTTTGGTGTAGAGGCCTCTGCAACAACCATTCCAGCCTCTTTCTTCTTTGCCTCTTTAGCAGCCAGTTTTGGGCAGTTCTTTATGATATGATCATTCCCTTTATAGTACATACAAAACAATTTCTGCTTTTCTGATTTCTTCTCATCTTTATCTTCCTTCTTCAAATATGCAGAATTAGCAGATTTTTGCTTACTAGTTGAAGAGCTCCATTTTCCTTTGCCCTTCTGACTAGCCAGGAAAGCTTGATCTGCAACTCGCATAATGGACCTGTTTTGCCTGGACTGATCTTCCTGCAACATAACAGAGACTATCTCCTCAAATGATAAGGCATTTGGATTGCCTTTCATCATCAACCGAAGAGTAGAAGCAAAACTCTGATATGAATCAAGAAGACCATTCAGAACGGTCTACACAAGTGAGCTATCTGGTATAACCTCATCAACAAAAATCAACTGTTCCTTCAAGTCTTTGATCTTTGTTAGGAAACTGTCCATAGAATCACTTTCATTCATGTGCTCACTCTCCAACTATTTTCAGAGGTAAGCAACACGAGCCTCATTCCTACCTTGGTATAATGTGGTAAGTGTATCCCAAGCATCCTTAGCTGTTCTACAAGAGCAAATGTGAGGAATAATGGCACATTTGATAGATAAAGCTATCAATCATGTTCCTGGGCGTCTCTCCATCCCAGCGAATCTGCTCTACAATAGGTGCAGCAGAAATCGAAGCACAAACAGGAATATGCAGAATATCATCATCTTCGACACTTTCTGCATCAGCTTTAGTACCTACAGTTGTAACAGTTGCAGGTGTGATAGGACGTTTTTCGACACCCTGCACAATGTTCCACAGTCCTTTTGCAACCAACACATGTCACATCATATAAGCCCATAACAGGTAGTTGGTACCATCCAACTTATCCTCAATAGCTAACATACAAAATACATCACTACTTTCACCCATGGCCGGTGACTAAAATACCTTGATGCAAAAAATTGACTGTATCTCAAAAAGTTGAACAAAACTGCCCAGACAAATTCTTCTAGACCTGTAGCAAACTTCGAGACGCTTATATTGGCGAACAAAAATTGGTATATACGTTTGTCACAAAAAGATGAAATAGCCTGCAGAAGCACTGTGATAGTGCGTTCAGAGGCCGAAACGAGCTCAGATCGCGATTTCAACACCACAAAGTGAAGTGGTTTTGATCTCAAAAACACGTTGAGTATGCTCATCAAAATTTGTGCGATTCTGAGACTACATCCGGAGGAGTGTCGACAGCGCCCTAGATGAAGCGACGACCTGCTCTGATACCAATTGTTGGAGTTAGACGTCTGCGGAAGCACGCGAACAACACAAGGAAGAAGAAGAAGAAGAAGCTTGAAGCACAACACACAATACTGAATGTATTACAAGAGAATGTACAAAGATAAGTAGCCCATTAGGGCAATAGGCGTATATACAAGCCGGGGGAAAAAACCCTTCTAAAGAGGGAAAAAAGTGCCCCGACGGTCCTAGTGTGTTCACACACATCACTACCTAAATATATCAACAATGTTTACCGGGTGCCTCAAGTTTGAGCAAAGATAACACCATTTCAAATTTCTACAGGTGTAGCAAACTAGCAAAATTCAGATGACCAAAGTGTGCATGCCAAAGCTTTGCATGTGATATAGCCTGAGATTGATGTACTACACATGCTGAATCATTCACAAATTTTTGATAGTCTATGAGCTTATATAGCCTTCAACATAAAATGCCAAAGCAATAATCACGTTGCCATTGGACATATCATGAACTGTACATCTATCATCAACAAATTTCACAACCAAGCCAATCTTACCTAATGCAAAAACTGATAATAGATTTTTCTTGATCCCTAGCACAAATGAAGCATCCAACAAAGTGAAAGAACTACCATCAGAGTAGTTAGAATGATCTTACCAACTCCCATGACAGGATAAGAGGAGTTGTTGGCGCATGTGACAATATTCCTTGTAGGGGCAAGCTCAAGTGAAGTGAAGAAACTGCACTGCGAGGTAATATGTTTGGTTGCCCCACTATCCAAATACAAGCAAACATCTGAGCCTACTGCAGACATACATTGCTCATGAGAAGATGGGTCAAAATTGCAAACAATAGTAAACATCCATTCTTCATTCTGCACAAGATTTGTATACTTGGTTTTCAGTGTAGAGGCCTCTGCAACGACCATTCCAGCCTCTTTTTTCTTTGTCTCTTTTGCAACCAATTTTGGATAGTTCTTTATGATATGATGGTTTCCTTTATAGTACTTAGAACTTTTATGGAAAGAAGAAAGTTGAAATTAGCTCTGAGATCGAGGGAGATCTCACTTTAGTTCTTGTTCCTTGAAAGAGAAAAAGGAAAGGAAAACATCATTTCTTCATAGGAGAAGAATAGAGTATGTTTTTCACTAGAGAAAAAGGATGTTTAGAAAACGTCTCTTAGTTTATTCATTTACTCTACTTTCCAATGTAAGTTTTCCTTCACATGGAATTTGATTCTTCACAATTTTGGAAGGAGAAAACATAGAGAAATTATGTACTTGTTCTCATTTATGGATGAGTAGAGTAATTGGATTCAACTGAATATCTTTCAAAGGGATAGGGAAACGTGGAATAGATTCCACACTAGAGGTCTTTTTCATGGATGAGATTAGAGAGAGTGAGAGAGTTTCACTTTCTCATTTTTAAATTGTATAGATAGGAGTGCCACTCTTCTATCAAACACAATAGGGGGATCAATTAAGCATGATGGTTAGATTGAGTTTCACATGGAGACCCTAGAGAGAAGCAGTTATGTTTATTTTCAATGATGATCATTGACTAGATGAGAGGATCTATTTATTGACATTAGTGAGACTAGAAGTAGAGTTATGACTCGTATCGTTACGGTTTCTAGGAGATAGGGATAGATCCAACCTATTAAATTACCAAATTCTTAGTTGATGTTTTGTCATGAGGATGATGTGTGAGCATTAATCAGGAGGATGGGTACTTATGGATTATCTGAATTTCCAAGGGAATTCTATTGCATTCATATCATGTAAAAGTATATGGGGTTCAGGGGAGTCCGAGTGCTTACTTCTACCATTATGGACAAACATTTCATCTACATTTTTGAGGATGTAAATATTTTTAAGGGGAAGGAAATGTCATACGTTATTAATATATGATTTTTGAAGAGGGTGCCACATGGCATCCTTTGGTGTTAATCCACATTTTTGGTAGAAGCAAGAGGAAGAAGCCTCTCATGAAAAGGAGAGTCTAGATTTTATCTCGGGTGCAGTCGAGCGGTATGGACATCACAACTTTGTGTGTGTGTTCATGGGAACTCTTCGAGAGTTCCGTATGCTGTAGCAGGGTAGCAAAAAGGTGTTGGATATGATATAATAAAACTCTTGTTTTTTATCTTTTCTATTTGGTACCTATCCTTGAGGACCTTGTCTCATTTCCTAATGAATATATCTTCCCTTTTTTCTTTTTTACAACTTGTATTCTGATCACTTCTTCAAGCTCTTCTTCATTAGTATCTTCCATGTCATCTTTGAACTGGTGTTCTTTACCTTTGGTTTTGCTCATTTTTTATTTAGGGCTAGTAGATGATATCCTAAGCCATCCCTTACATGGTGTGTGACTTGTGGAAGCTTCTGTGTTGCTTGGTCCGCTCAATTCTATGCTTTCTTGATTCCCATCCTCATGTCTTCTTTCTTCTTCTTCTGTATCTGTGTCCAAGAATTCGTCCTTAGGTGCACACCATGACTTTATTTTATCAAATACAACATCTCTAGAAACTTTGAGTTCCTTTGTGGTAATATGATAGCACCTATAGCCTTTTTTCACATTGGAATAATCAATAAACACACACATTTTTGCCTAGCATTTGACTTTATCCTTATCTCTTCTGGAACATGCATGTAACAAACACATCCAAACACTTTCAAGTGTGAGAGATCTATTTTTCTCCCAATCGAAGCTTCCTTTGGTGATAAATGACGAATCCCTAAATTTGGACCCCCCTTCATAATGTATATAGCACTAGAAACAACATCTCCCCAAAAGTATGATGGTTAAAGACATCTCATTTGACATGCATCTAGATATCTTTTCAATTTTTCTATTTTTTCTCTCTACCATTCCATTTTGTTGAAATGTGTACTTGCAAGTATATTTTCTTTTGATGCCTTGAACCTATAAGGATTGAATAAATTCATGGGAGAATTGTTTTTCCCCTCCATATGATCTTAGAGTTCTTATGTACCTCCCTTTCTCCTTTTCAACTGGAGTTTTGACTAGTTTAACCACACAAAACACATATGATTTGTGTTTAATAAAATAAAGCCATACTTTCCTTATGTGAGCATCAATAAATTTCACTTCATATATATTCCCTCAAAGGTTTGCCTCTTTGGTAGGTCCTCAAACATCCATGTCTACCAAATCAAGTAGATTCAGTTCAATGTATTTGCCTCCTTTCGAATGGAGCTCTTTTTTGCTTCGCCATTTGACAAGATGCAGAGAGATCATGTAATGCTCTTGATTTAAAGTTAGCGAGACCTCTTTCCAATTTCTTTTTTACCATATCCTTCAGATTTTCTATAGTAATATGCCATATCCTTTTGCTCCATAAATCTACATCTGCAATTTGCATGATATGAACAAAGCCTTGTTACCTATTTTTCTGATCTCCATTGTAAACATTAGGTTCCTCTTTATTTCATCTTGATATGAGATGGTATGCTCTTTTTGGATCCTCAAAATAAACACGTCTTGTAGTTGAACTTGACTTGCCAGCCTTTTTCCACCATCTCTCCTATAGAAATAAGGTTTTTAGTGATGTAGTGACATGAAGTACCTCCGATCAACAATTGGATTTATGTTTTCCTTCAAAGTTGATATATCGAACATGTTTGATCATATGCTCTTATTTATCACTAGTTTTGACACATCCTTTCTACTTTGGTACCTATAAATTACAAAAAACTTCTTCTCTACATGACATATGGTTGCTCCATCTACTATCGATATATTTATTTTCATCTATAACATGTTTGTCTTCATATTCATGTCTCATTGCAAGTAAAAAATCATTACCATGGATAATTTTTTAACTAGAATAGTTCCCATTAACTCTATAATGGATAGATCCATACCTTGATTCTCTATGGTAGCATTCATTGGCATAATGTCCTGGTTTTCCAAAAACATAGCATCTATTGCTTTGATTCATATTTGAGTTGTAGGTTTTGTTGTACCCTTCTCTTGAGCTTCCTTTTCCTCTACCATTTCCTTCTTCATTAGAGCCTTTCACATTTTTTCCTTAGTTTCCTTGTTGATTTCTCCTCATCTTCCTCTATTTGTACCTCTTCCAAATCTACCTTTGCCTCTACTTGAATGGAAAAGTTAATTTTGCCCATCCATGTCTTTTCTTCCACCATGATTGAGCTCCTTTGTCACCATTAATGATATTACTTGATGAAATTTTGGAATATTAACCCTTATGTGCATTGATGTGGTGAAGAAATTCCATCTTTCATTGTCTTATTCCATTTAAGGTATGGGAAACTAGATCATCTTTATCATTGGTGCAATCAATGGACCCTAAAGCATGTGAAATCTCCTTCAATTTGACAACATAGTCATTGATGTATTGATTTGGAACCTCCTTAAGTTTTTTGAGCTCATTTTTCAACTAAATCTTCCTTGCAATGGTGCTCATGGAGTAAAGTCTCTCAAGAAACTCCCATCTGTCCTTGTTCATGTAAAAATTTTGAATATGATCTATCATGGTGTTCCCTATAAGCTGAGAAAATGTAAAAATTACTCTTCTATTCCTCTCTTCCCACTCTTTAGATGTTCTTTGAGCATCAATAGGTTTCTTTTCATCAACAAGTTTCCTTGGATCACTACCACTAAGAAAAACCCACAAACCTTTCCCATTAAATAATTGCCAAGGTTGATAGTTTCCTTTATCTAAATTCTAAATTTGATTGTTATTATCATCAAAGCCTTAGAAACTTCATCTTTATCGTTGCTTAGCCTTCCATCTAGTATGACTTTGGGTGCTTCAAATTCTCAATTTGGATAGGTTCCCAAGTTTTGTGACTCTCGGGAACCTTAGTAAACCTTTGAGCCTCCAATTAATGCTTGATCTTGCCTTATGGATGTCCATGAACCTTAAATTCTCAACTATACATACATACTTGCACACATACATAGATACATACATACATACATACATACATACATACATACATACATACATACATACATACATACATACATACATACATACATACATACATACATACATACATACATACATACATACATTCATACATACATACATACATACATACATACGTACATACATACACACATACACACATACATGTACATACACACACAATTGCACCTGCACACACACACACACATACATACATACATACATATGTATGTATGTATGTATGTATGTATGTATGTATGTATGTATGTATGTATGTATGTATGTATGTATGTATGTATGTATGTATGTATATATATATATGTGTGTGTGTATGTATGTGTGTGTGTATGTATGTATGTATGTTATATATATATATATATATATATATATATATATATATATATATAGTATATGAACAATTTCTACCCCTCATGATTGTATGTACCTATCCACATTTTGTAAGGTCCCCATTATGAGGATCCAAGTGTGCATTACCCAATTGATGGGAATCCCAATTTCCATGTTTGGAGAAGGTTAAATTGGACCATCTAAGGTATTGTAAGGAACGGGAGCTACTAGGGTCCCTAATAAGGGAATATTCTATGGAATATTCCCAGTTGAATTAAAAAATCATTCATATTTGTTAGGTTGGTTGAATTAGCCTAAGTCATTTATGGGGATTACGTGGACAATGGCTGCCCACATTCTACTACCCATGTATACGTGTGTGTAGAAGGTCAAATCTCTTCATTAGCCTATATATAAATGACTTCTAGACTACTGTAGATATTGAGTTGAGTTACCATACCTCTACCTTGTAACTCTCTATCTAGAGTTTTCTAGATCACCATTCAAGCTCTACCTTGAGAGTGCACATGTGGACAATGCCATCATCTTTCTACTTGTTGTTAGTTGCAAATGTTCAAAGTTCTACTCTATCTATTATCTTCTCTAATAGTGCTCTTGTGTTCTCTTGTGTAACTACTTTCTTATGTGGTATCAGAGCTCTTTTGGTACTATTGGTTGAGAGGAGTACTTTCTAAACTTGTAAGTATATTTATGTTATCACCATAATGCATGAGTGACGGCTTCATCTTGTAGTGTTGGTGCATCTGCTAATGTTATAGTTGCACCAGTTCACATTCATCCATGCACATTCACTAAAGGGAAGTTTCATGGAACAAGTTACGCACTCTGGAAGTTCAAAATTTGTGCAATTTTGGTCTCTTATGAATTTTTGGATAATGTCATGCGTGTAACAAGGCCTGATCTAGAGCCAATTTCGATGGAAGATCCATCGAATCCTTGAGTAACAATCTAGGCAGATCTAGATCTTCTTGAAGCTTGGAAAAGATGCAATGTAGATGCATTATGTGCCATTATTACAAGAATCTTGGGGCATATTGACTCGTCAATATGAGACCAAGAATCACACTTGGATTCAAAAACTTGAGAATCACTTAGCAAATGAGAAGCACTCTAATTCAGAGAATGTTGAAGACTTCATCAAGGAAATCAAACATTTACAAGATGAAGTGGTTGTTGTTGGTGTTTTGGTAACACTTGAAGAATTGGCTTGCAAGTGTGTTTGATTCTTCTTGCAAAAATATGAAGGTCTTGTAGCTACCCTTAATGCTCATGTTAGACCCTCACCTTTTACCTTTCAAGAGTTTTCTATAATGTTTCTAGAAGAAGAAATGCATTTGAAGAATAGGCAAGGTTCAAACGATGCAGGGTTTTTAGCAAATGCAAAGGGTAGATGCTCTTTTGATAGTTCAAAGAAGAATCCAAGGAAGAGGAAGTTCATCTAAATTTTTTTTTATTATGAAAAGAAGGGTCATGTAATTAAGGATTGTAGGAAGAAGAAAGCGGACAAGAGAAATGGTACTCTCAAATCCACATGGAAGAATAGGGAATTCACGAACAACACAAAAACTTGAACTATGGATTGCCATAGAGGACGTATGTACATCTGCCCAAACTTGTGTGGATGAACCTTGGATATTAGATAGTGAAGCATCTTTCCACATGATCTGCAAAAAGCATTGGTATGGTGCCTTAATGTTCTACAACAACCCATCAATGTTGTGGTTGGAAATGACTCCAAATGTCTAGTTTAAGTAATAGGAACCATCTCTTTTATTGTTGCCACTAGTGTTGAGAGAAAAAACTCTAACGTTTTGTATGTTCCTATACTAAAAAGAAATTCATTATTATTTTTGAAGTACATTTCAAAAAGGATGGTGTAAAAATTTTGGATGGAACAGGTAATATATTAGGAAAAGGAGTGAAAAAGATAACCTATATGATTTGACTACCCTCACTACTATAGAAAACACAGACGCAAATAGACTTTGGCAACAATATTTTGGCCATCTTGGATTTTTCGTTCTTAAAGCGATGCAAAGAAGAGCGGTTTTCATATTTGCAAGAACCATGTGAAGCTTTCATGATGGGAAAGTAGCAAAGCAATGCATTTCCAAAAGAGAGAGGCAATCAAGCTCCTCTACAATTTGTACATGGTGATCTCCGTGGTAAAATGTCTACTACTGCTTTGGGAGGATCTCTCTACTTTCCACTGATACTTGAGGATTATAGTAGAAAGATATGGGTGTGTTTTATTTGAGAGAAAGTTGATGCATTTGACAAATTCAAAATGTAACACAAAGTTTTTGAAAATGAAACATGTAGAAAATTGAAGAAGTTTTGTATTGATCTAAGAGGAAATTTTTTATCCACATAATTTAGCAACTATTGCAATGCTCATGGAATCATGAGGCAACTTACCACAACCCACACACCTCAATAAAATGGTGCTGTTAAGAGACAAAATTGGATAGTAGTTGAAATGGCCCAGTGCATGTTGAAAGCTTAAGATATGGCTGATTCATTTTGGGTAGAGAAAGTTAACACAATTGTGTACATTTTGAATAAATGGTACACAAGGCACTTCATGGCATTAATCCTCAAGAAGCAAACTCTGGTAAAAAGCCTTCAGTTATGCATTTCAAGAATTTTTGATGTTTTTTTTTTTAAATTCACATATACCTGAATCGATAAGAACTAAGTTAGGATAAAAAAGTAGAAAATGTGTCTTCTTGGGACATAGTGAAGAGTCTAAAGCATATAGACTCTAGGATTTAGAGGCAAAGAAGATCATTATTAATGGTGATGTGGTATTGATGAGAGATCACACCTAGTGAATATCACAGGTAAACCCACTATCTCATCAATTGAAGAATTAACTCACATTGTGCCTTCCCATAGGTAGGTCAAGATCGATGATGAGGAGACATCAGATAATGACTTTCCTCCACCAGAAAGGCAACCGGTTGTTCCCACATAGTGTAAGCCACTACCAAAGTGGGTAAAATAGCTCCTGCATTGTTGAAAATGTACAAGCTTCAATTGTGAAGCTTAGTTTCAACCAAGATCTAGTGTTTCCCATCGCCTCCAAGGTGTAGGATCATCCAAGGCTCATGAAACGCAAAGGGAAAGAACTAGAGAGAGACCTGAAGTGAGCTTTGCAAGCCCCTTAGAAAGGGATCGGTCAAGATTTGAAAGTAAAAGATCTGAAAAAGAGAGACACACCGAGCACAAAGGCATAAAGAGATGAACATGACTTTCCATTGCCTAGACCCCGAGAGTACCCAAGAACCCTTAGCCCATCTCAAGTGCTCAAGAAAATGAAAACCTACTTTGATGGGTTAGGAGATCCTTATGACCATGTGGCCGAGTTCAAACAAGTGTTAAGAGCTGAACAGGCCGAGGACTTGTTCACCCAGTTTGAGGCATTTGGTTTGGCCCTCAAGGGTACTGTCTTAGCTTGGTTTCAACCCCTAAACATCTGCAACTACCAAAATATAGGTCAATTTCTAGAAGCATTCATCATAGAGTTTTCCAAGATTTAAATAATATGTCAAAAGATGTCCCACACTTGAATTACCTACACAAGCAAAACAAGTATCTCTATTTTTAGATGGACTCCTAAGCGGGAAACTTAGATCATATGTATATGTCAAGAAGCCAATCACACTAGATCAATGCTTGAGAATGTGTATTGACATGGAAGACAACTTGGGTGAGGCATTAGAATTGTCCAAACTCTATAACGATTCTGACAGTTCTACTAGTCATACTTGTAGACCCTCCACTAAGATAGATGAGATAGTTGAGCAAGTTGCCAAGAAGCTAGGAGTTCAAAACAGACAAACTCCAAGGGTCACCTCATTGAAGCGATGTTATACTTGCGGAGGCGACCACATGTCTAACATATTTCCATTGCAAAAAAACCAAAATGTGAGAGAATTGAATGCTCCATATTGCACTATTGAGAGAAAATACACCAACCATAAAGCTCAAGATTGTCCGTACCATATGCAGGCTGTTAGAAAAACTTATCAGCAACCTTACTAATAGGGTAGATATCAGAACCAATACCAACAGCCATATTATAGGCCACAACGACAATATCAACCTCAATACCAACAGTAATATCAGGTACCATATAGGCTAGAACTGGTCTTATGAAACCAACCACCACCTCCTATCAATATGATTTCTGTTAAGTAAGCAGTGGTACAGGAGAACCCTAATAGAGCATTGGTGTCCATGACCCCTTTGGTCTCAAAAAATGACCGGCATGCTCAAAGTTCCGACTACACCCATGAAGATAGTCCACTAGATTATTATCGAGAGTCACCTGAGCATAGTGAGACTTATCCATATCAATATGAGTCACTACCTGTGGAACCAAATTGGGAGCCAAAATACTCCAATCTCATGTATGTGAATCCTAATTCCATGCCCCAATTGAGACAAATGAGACCACAAGCTCCTAGAGGACCATATTCTAGATGTGAGGGAGACCATTTCAGTTGTGATTGTCCCCATCCACCGGCTCTTGGACAAGGACAAAACATCACAATACAAGGCTTTTGTCCTGAGTGCAACAAAGAACATCTTTCGAGAGATTGTCCACAAAACCCCTTTCATGCACCCAAGTTTACACCCATTAATGTGGTAGGCTTAATGGTGGATTCAAGTTCAAGTGGCGTTAACATGGCTCCTATATAGGCAATCACTAGGATGGGATACCAGGGAAAAGGTCAATCGTACATGGGCTAGGATGTTATGTGAACTAGAAGAAAGCCTAAGAGATGGAGAAACAAAAATAGCAAACATTGCATCTCAAAACCCCTCACATGTTGAACATCCATCCACTCCACTTCATCCCACCTCACCGCTCATTGTAAATAGACCACAACCAGGGCTTCTTCTTGCATATCCAACCCTAGAAGGCTTGGACATGATGTTCAAATCCTACCAGGCTCGACTTCAAGAAGGGCCAACAATTGCAAACCTAGACAAGGGTTAACCTAGGGCAGATTTAAAGATTGAACGGACAAAAATGTGCATGAAGATGGTAGAACTAGCCCACGCTATGCTCAAGTCCAATCAATTGTTAAACGAGACAACTTCTATCAAACTGACTTTGCATTTCCAGGGCTTATTAGAAAGACTGGAGCAATTGGTAAACAAGTCGCAAGTTTCTTTACCTCCACAGGACCAACCAATTGTTGAAAGAGAAAGTTCACCACCAACAAAAGTTTATGTTCTTGATTCCATGGATGATGGAAAACCTCGTTCAATTCAACAATACTCTCAATAGTTCTTGCAGGAAATACAAGAAGAGAAATGGGCCAAGGAGAAGGGCAATCTCCCTCCTATTCCTGAAATTGATGATCTTCATGATCAATTTCCCAAGACATTCCATTTATTTACGGAGACCAAGCAAAGCAACAAGAAGATGAAAGATTAGATTTTGAATCTAATTGTTTGCAAGATTTTCCACAATTCACAAGCGCATTGGAATCTAAATCTCTTCATATCAGCGCCCCCACAATACGGATAAGAAATGAAGACTCAATGGTTCCAAGAAACAATGAAATTGTGAAGAACACTATGGTGAAGTGTCACCTCACCTTAGAAGACCTGCTTAAAGTAAAACCTGAGTTATGGAAACTTGTGGCGAATCGATTTCTAGAACTTGGTTCCAATATGTCAAAAGTAGGCTCTAAGCTGAAAGTGGTACCTCTAGACAAAATAGAAGACATGAGTGAAGGTGAAGAACATAATACTTATCTTCTAATCACCTACCAAGGTTACACAACCAAAGTTATCGTAGATTCAGGTGTTGGTGTTGCGATTGCGACCACTTCCCTATGGAAGCAATGGGGAAAACCCACATTAGGACCAACTAGAATGAAGCTTTAGATGGCTGAGAGCCATATTCAAAGACTTCTAGGATTTCTAGAAGGGATAACTCTAACCACTTATGGCATAGAATTTGAGCACACCTTTGCTATATGTGACTTTGGCAAAAATAACTTCTATGAGATGATCCTAGGAAGACCCTTCCTATGCCAATTGCAAATAGTACAAGATTTGGGAACCAAATCCTTGTACTTGCACCACTTAGCGGTCACAATCAAGGTCAATTTGAAGGATTATACCTTTAGAGATGTACCACCCCTAAAGTGGAATTCTATCTGCAAGGTGCAAGAAGATTCAATCTCTTTGCATTCTGAAAGTTCTTCGGATCCATCCTAGATGCACAAAGATAATCACTTCTAGATGTGCAAGGTTGTAGAGGAAGAGGAAAGATGCTTAAAGGTGAGAGAAGAAGGAACTTCTCAAGGATCCAGACCGGTTAGAGACCCAATCTACACACTAATGATCTTTCCAGATGAGGAATTTCAGTCTCATGATTGGGTAGAAATCTTAGCCACCATGGACATCGCTATCAACGAAGAACAGTGGATGCCTCATTGTGATGAGAAGGGTTATGATATCTCTTTATTCATGTGTGATCCCTTGCTAGAAGAGTGTGACTCTAATGAGGTCATAGAAGAAGAAGAGGACAATGACGACCTAGAGTCCATTGTGATGGATAGTTACTTTGACTCAGAGGATCATTATCTAGAAGATGTAGGAGTATTTACCCAAAAGGAAGAAGAACCTCTCACAAGCATTAAGAACATAAATTCAAGGGGGGAAAGTGAAGGTAATCAAAAGAGAAAGAAAAGAAAAGCAATGAAACAAGAAGAGGAGAAATCATTGTTTGAAGTACTAGATAATTTCAAGAAATATGAAGGTGTCGAAAAATTTTGGTACAAATGCCTAAGAGAGAGGCCATCACAAGAGAAGCGTATGATAATAAAGAAAAGGCCAAAAGAGTTGCAGTAATAATTGAAGAGAACAAAGAGTGATGTATGTACATAGGAGAAGACCTAAGTGAAGAAGAAGAAGTAGATCTTGTATATTTATTAAGGGAATATAGGGACGTGTTTGCATGGACCTATAGAGACTTGAAGGGAGTATATATGGAAATATGCTCTCATATGATCCCCACGATGGCTGATGCCAAGCCCACCAAACAGAAGCCATACACATATAATGATACTTATGCAGCCAAAATGAAAGAAGAAATTGATAGATTGATTGAAGCTAAATTTATCTATGAGATTGAGCATACTAAATGGTTGTCTCCCATGGTAGTAGTGCCCAAGAAGAACAGAAAGTTGTGAGTGTGTATTAACCTTTAAAAAGTTAATGTCCCAACGATAAGAGATAGCTATCCGATTCCAATCACCAAACATTTATTGGAGCGTGTTGTAGGCAAGGAAGTTTATAGCTTCCTTGATGGATTTTCAACTTACAACCAAGTAGCCATTGCCCCAGAAGTTCAACACAAAACGGCCTTCACCATAGACTGGGGAATCTTTGCATTTCGTGTGATGTCATTTGGGCTCACGAATGCACCTACAACATTCCAAAGGCTCATGTGTCATGTCTTCAAAGAATTCTTGTGAAAGAGCTTAGAAGTATATGTGGATGATTTATGTGCCCATTCCCAAGAAAGAGGACACCACATCCCAGAGCTCAGACAGATCTTCAATAAGTGCAGAGAATATTGAGTTTTTTTTAACCCAAAAAAGTGTGTGTTCATGGTATGTCAAGGTAAGATCTTAGGCCATATTGTTTCTAAGAATGATATATCAATAGATGAGGACAAAGTAAGAGCCATATCATAGTTGCCAAGACCAAGGAATGTTAAAGAGGTACAAGCTTTTATGGGCCATTGTGGATATTAGCGTAGGTTTATCCAAATGTATGTGACCATAGCTAAACCTCTTTATGCTTTGTTGACAAATTTTGAGTGGAACGATGAATGGGAAAATTCCTTCAATGAGCTAAAGAGATTTTTGTGCACAACACCAATGTTGACCACTCCCCATTGGAATAAACCATTCCATGTCCATTTAGATGCATCCAATTATGCGATAGGTTGTGTGCTAGCACAACCCATAGGTGAAGGAAATCTAGATTTGCCTATAGCATATGCTACCAGATAGCTAAACACAGCTAAACTAAACTATACAACAACTAAAAGAGAAAGCTTAGGCATGGTATACACCGTGAAGAATTTTAGACACTATCTACTGGCGAACAAGTTCAAGTTTTTCAGTGATCATCAAGCTTTATTATATTTGGTCAGTAAACCTTGCAATACAGGATGCTTAGTAAGATGGTTCCTCTTATTAATAGAATATGACTTTGAAGTGGTTGTTAGTAAAAGTAGGACCCACCTCAAGGTGGACCATCTTCTTGCATCACTTTAGGAGAGTCACCACAAGGAGTGTCTAATGAATTTCCCAATAGTTATCTATTCAATTTAGAGTTTGTCCCTAAATAGGCAAATAAGTTGGTACCTATCCTAACCTTTGGACTTGGAAATAAGAAGGTGAAAACGAACAAAGATGAAATTATAGAATCACAAAAATATCAAATATTGGTAGGAACTATGAAGAAACAAGATATAGAGGGTGTATTAGCTTCTTGTTTTGAGGAGGATGAACATAGCAATTGGTTGAAACAAGCCCATGAAGGATTGCTAGGAAATCACTATTCTAAACAATGAACATTGCAAAATCTTGAATCTTTGGGAGTGTATTGGCCTAGTATGGATAAAGAAATACATGAGTGGATTAAGAATTGTCCAATGTGCCGAGAGAGACCCCCGGTGGAGTATGCTACCCTTTATCATGTGTCATTAATTCCAGAATGGAGTGCTCCATTGGTACAATTTATGAAATCAAGAACACTACCCTGTGAGTCTAGTCTAGCAAAAAAAGAAAGCATGGAGCAAGAAGCTCAAGATTATGCCTTAGTAGGAGACAACCTATATCAAAAAGGCAAACATGGTTACTTAAGACTGTGCGTTCATGAATCAGACTATTTTAAAATCTTAGAAATTGCACATACCAGTGTTGTAGGTGGACACTTCGGGCTTGACCAAGTAATTAAGACTATTCTATTCTCAGGACTTTAGTGGCCCACTTTTCATATGGATGCACATACCTATGTGAAGATATGCGACACACGCCAAAGTGCACAATATCCAATCAAAAAAGATGAGATAAATTTGCAACCAATGATGGGAGCATGCACATTTGTTAACCCCCCAGCTAGAAACTCCCATGTAGAGTACATTATTGTAGCCACACATTACCTTACAAAGTGGGTAGAAGTAAAATCCACGACAAAGAATGATGCTCAAACGACAACCAAGTTCTTATTTGACAACGTGTTCACCAAATATGGGTTACCAATAGAGTTAGTAAGTGATTGAGGCATGCACTTCTTGAATGAAGTTATTGAAAACATTCTCCAAGAATTCTTGGTGATACATAAGAAGTCTACCCCCTATCATCCACAAGCTAATGGACAAGTTGAGAGCACAAACAAGATCATATGCAATTTGTAAATAATAAACACTTTGATTAGGATAAATAACTTCATCATGTTGTTTGGGCTTACCGAGTCACCTATAAGATGGTACTCAATGCCACCCCATTTTAGATGGTCTTTGGACAAGATGTTGTGTACCATTAGATTTCTTGATCATGACTTTAAAAGTAGCACAAGAGCACGAGGGGAATGGATACAAGTTGTCCTCCTGGGTATTTGATCTAGAACGCTTAGGTGAGACTAGGCTACGAGTGACAGCAGGCATCTACGCTACAAAGAAAAGGCAAAAGGCATACTTTGATGCACACATCAAGGATAAAGGACTAAAAGAGGAAGCCCTAGTGTTGGTCTATACATTAAAGCAACATGCCCATAAATTGGAAAAACAAGGATATGGACCGACGGTCATTAATAGAATTCCACTAGTAGTGCAGTTCAATTGGCCACTCTAGAAAGTGACACCTTCCCAAACTATATAAGTGGATGTCGAGTCAAGCTATATGAAGAACCTCTTACAAAGGATATGCTAATGAGACTCAACATTGCTAAGAAGTGAAAAGAAGAAGAGCTAAGGGTTAGAGAAGAAGCATAGGTAGAGGATAAGTTAATTTGACAACACCTAGATGTCAATCCCAATGCCCCAAGATATCACATGGCCATGTGCCAAACATCGAGTGTAATTGCTCCTCGAATAATTAGCTGACATCCATTTGTGACCATAGAAGTAGGACAAGGAAAGAGTGTAAGGATTGTGAGAGCATTGATTGACTTAGGTGCAGCAACTAGTGTAGTTAGATTCTCATACTACCAAGATCTACAATTGAATATCAAGTCCATAGAAGCCTATCTCATAGGATTGGGAGGTGTAGAAACCCCTTGTCTGGGTAAGGTGGAGCTTCCCATCTATCTTCACGATGCCCCAATGATAGTCAAAATGCTAGTGTGTCAAGATGAGGACCTTATGGAACCACTTGTTTTGGTTCAAGATTGGATCTATGACCATGTAGTCAACTTAAACCTAAGAAGTCAACTTCTTCAAGTTTGGGTACATGAACAATGCATTGCCTTGGAATTAGAGAATTGCATGATGACAAATCTAGGTATCACACATTTTCCTAGCTCTTCTAAGACTAATCTTAAAGAAGAAGATGTTGAATGTGTCAAAAGCTCTATGATGCACAAGGAATCAATCATGGATGAGCAGGCTCAAAGGCATGTGGATCTCTATCCTTTTTCAAAGACTAATGCAGCCACAATAGTTCAACCAGAGAGGCAAGTGGAACACTACAAGACAACTACGATATCAAATAGACAAACAGAGTTCAAGAAGATAGTAGTTCTGGGCATGAAGCAGATCTGGGTATGAAAGGGAGAGTGATCAATCACATCATTGCACTCAAATGCATTACCAAAGTAGCTACAGAGAAACCCAATGCAACAAGTAGCAGAATAAAGAAGATCTCTATCTCAAAGAGTACTCCAAATTTGGGTACCAAAACGATCAATGAAGGCCGACCACAGTAACTTACAAATTTCGGTGCTTAAGGAATTAATTGTGGCTCAACATGGAAGATTACAAATGTGGGTGCCCAAGGAACTCTTACATACACAAAACCCTAGGGCCTCATTCATGAGAAAAGTCTCAACAAAGAAGCCAAGGAGAAGCAAGAGTCAGCACGAAGCACAGAGCTCAAAAGCAAATCAACTCACCTCTTCAACAATAGTAAGAAGACAATTATCAAAGGTATAGGTTTGGAAGCCAAAAGAAGCAGTAATCCCCATAGAGGCAAAGAGCAAACCACAAGGGATACAAAATTTAAGAAACCATCCAAGGATGAAGACGCCAAAAGTGATCTGTGCAAAGCCAAAGAGAGTTCTAAAATGGATCCCTATAAGGAGGAATGATTAGTTGTTAGTTAACCATCAATTGGTTGCATCGTTTTGAGATCCCATGGATACCTCCAAACAAAGATAACATCAACTGCTGCAAGTAACATCAGAAGCCTCAACATGCAGAAAACATGTGCCTTTGGCATAACCCTATCTTTTGCACCATTGAGGTCATGCATTTCTAGAGTATGCATTAATATAGGGCCATGTTAGACGGCCATGCATAGACATAGTTAACCCACCATGGTTGGCCACAAAGAAGGGCCATTTATTGCTAGCTCTCATTATGTCAAGTAAGTATAAGGTCAAAAACATGGATGTATACATTGCACCACTTATGAAAGAGCGACACACTTCATGTGATGGGATTAGTATGTGTGACATGTCTCAACCTTTAGCAAGACCGGACGTACGAGTGCAAGGCATTATTATGTCAACGATACATGACTGCCATGGTTATGGTGAATGTTTAGGTTTATCAATTTTAGGTTACAATGCTTGTCCCCTATGCAGACCATGACTCGAAACATGCTACTCCAGAGCACTTCTAAAAATTATCTATGAAGGAGATCCTAGATATTTGTGTGATGGATATATCTTACGTTGTCATAGAGATCTCATCCCCATGCATTTCACTAAGGATGGCCACCTTGGAGAAAATGGTAGAGAAGTGAACTTATCACATGGATAAACTAGAAGTCCACAGTTCCTGCTCATCTTCTTGGATATAATTAGTCTAGTCATTCTTGTAAAACTTGCTACCAAAGCAAGTTTTATATGAAGTTATGTACAATACACTCACCATATTGGCAAGGATGGGTGAAGTTCTACACTATATGCTTTAGAAAGGTAGTTGTTTCAACAGAATAGAATGATCAAGTTCTTGCATGGTTGCCACTTGGAGGAGTTCTAGAGACCTTGAATTGGAAAGGCGACAACATCCATTGGTAGAAAAAAAGGGTGCTTGTGTTTGTAGAGAGAGGGGAGGGATATTGAGGCAATTCGGAACACACACATGGGGAGGTGTATGCATCATGTAGGAGGGACTGCTACACTATGAAGAGAGGAGGCAAGTACAAACAGAGAGGGAGGCAATCACTCAAGGGGTAGCTATCAACAGAAGCTGATGATGCAATGTTTTTATGCCACTCTCAGAAGATGAACATGTGGTAGCTACTTTCAAAGAAATAATTTGAAGCTACATTCAGCTCCAAACATGTACAGCTGAGCAGTAACACGAGAGAATATTGAGGGGATTCTAGAGTATTCAAGAACTTGCAAAGGAGGCTTGTGTTGAAGTTGACCATATAGATAAGCTTTTGTATTTAAAATCTATGATAGGAAGAGCTCATACTGTTCATTCTCACATTTGTGATTGTTATTGCTACATCACATACATGTAGATATGGTCAAAGCATCGCATTTGGGTAGCAGCGGTTACGACACTATGCATGACGAGTTTGTAAGTATCATTTTGATGAATGAATTTTCTTATGTTACGCATGTCATGTTTGTTGATCTCATGTTTTTAATATTTGTTGCAGGAGTTGGAAGTGGGTCATCTTCTTACATGATTAGAGGAGGCTTATGGATATCGTCATGGGTTGGTTGCATTGTTGGAGGACTGAAGGGATGCGGTGCAGTCATTTCATCGGAACATTTACTATGAGGTGAGCTTCTAAACTTGGTTTAGTGTTTTTTAGTTGTTGTTTATATATATTGTTTCAATTCATCTCATTTCATGAATGTGCTTTATTGTAGGACTATAGATATAGATGTTTTGACCCCTCTGGTTTTGTATATGGCAATGGTATACCACAGTTTTGTATTTGGCTCATATATGGTAGTGTTGCACTGCAATTTTGTATCTAGTTCATATATGGCGATGGTTTGCCACATTTTGTATTTGACTCATATATGGCAGTGATTTGCTACAATTTTGTATATGCTTCATTAATGGACTATCTCTTTTGTACATGGTTCATTTATGGAATATCTTTTTTGTACATGGTTCATGGTTCATTTTGCTCCTACATATCTCTTCTATGCTCAACAATGTTTTTTTGCTTTATCAAATCTTCTTTTGGTTGACGGTCATCTAAACCCTAAATCGGCAACCACTAGAGTACATGTCACATGTACTCCATTTTTTTTGGGCAGAGTGTATTGTCCTTTGCTACACAATAGCATTGTCATTAAGGCTCATATGTTCTAGGGATATTTAAAAGCCATCCAGCTTTAGCATGTATGTTACATCTCGATCCCAAAGGATGTTGCATGGGCACATGTAGTTATGTATTTGACCAAGTGGGAAATGATTGCCTAGTGTGAACTAGGTTACCTCTTTAAATTGAGCATATAAGTAGGACCTATAGGCTCATTCATGAGAAATTCCCCACATGAGGCACTTAGACTATTGGTCCTTTGATAGAGCCTGAATGCCTATATTGGTGGGAGACTAGTGGTATGGGACACAAATTCCTAGGAGTTGTGTTGTTAGATGTAGTTGTATTGGTTTTTTGGTAGAGATTCAATGTCTATGGTGTTCGGAGAGTGGTGATATGGGACACAAATCCCTAGGATTTGTGTTGGGAGAGCAGTAAAGAAGACAAAACTTGAAGTACAAGCCTTGGATGGAAGATGGGCCCAACCAAAATTTGCAATGGGGTAATGAAGTGAATGCAAGAACTCTTGGAAGAAGCTAAGAAACAAAGGACAAATGAAGCTAGAGCATTGGAGTCATAGGCAACTTATGTAAAAATGAGCCAATTCATAACACTTTCCATGTCATTGTTACCTAGAGGAAGAACTTTGTATGTAATTATACTCTACTTGTGCAAAGACCGAGTAGAGTTTAAGGCGTACACTCACACCACTATCTAATTTGTTGGAGATTTTAAAAACTCATTTTGATGCTCAAATAGGCTTTTTGATTATTTTTTAATTTTATTGTCCAAATCTGTGTGAAAAATGGATAATGTCCATTAGTATAAAGGATAAAAACCCTAATTTTACGTCAAATGTAAGAATCCAAGAGAGTGAATTTTCATCAATCTTGATGCTTGGGAACTTTCCATTCATCTCCTTCTTCATATGAAGCTTTCATGTTGTTCTTCAAATGTTGTAAAGGAAATGATCACGCCATAAAGAGTTGTCAAAAAATGGCTACAAAAGAGGCAAAGAAAAAAGAGACTATAGTGTTTGTTGCAGAGTCCTCTACACCAAAAACAGAGTCTATTAATCTTATGCAGAATGAAGAATGGGTGTTTACTAGTGTATGCATTTATGACCCATCTTCTCATGAGTAGTGTATGTCTGTAGTAGACTCAGATGATTGGTATTTTGATAGTGGGGCAACCAAACATATTACTGCACAGTGCGATTTCTTCAATTCACTTGAGCCTTCCCCTATAGGAAATACTATCACATGTGCAAACAACTCCTCATATCCTGTAATGGGAGTTGATAAGATCATTTTGACTACTATTGATGGTAGTCCTTTCACATTGTCATATGCATTGTATGTACCAGGGATGAAGAAAAATCATTTGTCAATTTCCGCATTAGCCAAGATTGGCTTGGTTGTCAAATTTGTTAATGATAAGTATATTGTTCATGATCTTCCAAATGCTGATGTCATTATTGCTTTTGGAATTTTATGTTTTGGTCTGCATAAGCTCATAGACTATGCAAAATCTGTGAATGATTTAGCATGTGCAATTCAAGATTCTCAAGCTATCTAAGATGCAAAGCTTTGGCATGCATGCTTTGGTCATCTGAATAATGCTAGTTTGCTACACCTAAAATTTGATATGGTGTCCTCTCTGCCCAAAATTGAGGCACCTTGTAAACATGTATGTGAAGGCTATATTTTGGCAAAATGCAGCGTTCTTTGTTCGCTAAATATGGTTTAGTTAGAGCTGCTCATGAATCGTAGCTTGTTCATAGTGATGTCTAAGGTCCTATGTTGAAACCGTCTTTTGGGAAATACCTTTACTTCATGACTTTCATTGATGATTTTTCTAGGCGTGCATGAGTTTATACATTGAAAGCAAAACTTTAAGTGTTTGTGTGCTTCAAACAAGTTTTGATTATGGCTCCAACATGTAAATTGGGCACCCTCCATTTTGATCGTGGGGGGGAATACATGTCTTCTAATTTTAATGCATTTTTGGCTGAGTGTATGATAAAACATTAGTGTACAATGTCATATACACCTCAACAAAATGGATTTTTAGATAGAAAGAACATGCCTTTCATGGAGATGGCGAGGGGTATGGTCAGAAGTGATGCTTTACTACATAACTTATGGCTTGAGGCTATTATGTGTGAAGCATATGTAGTTAACACATGTCCTACCAAAGCACTACAATCTATCACTCCATATATGTGCTCTCAAGATAGGGCTTAAATGATGATCTAGGCAACTCTAGATAGAGAGTTACAAGGTAAAGGTATGTTGGCTCAATTTGATATTTAGGGTGGTGTAAAGGTCATGTATATATAGGCTAATGGAGAGATGTGGCCATTTGTAGATGGCTATAGATGGGTGATAGAACATGGGTAGGCGACCACCCTCACGTAATCCCCATATGTGGCTTAGGCTCGTTCAACTCACTTAACAAATATGAATGATTCATGACTTTGATAGGGAATATTCCATTTCCCTTTGTGTCAAGGGCATCACCCCTAGACCCCCACCAAGGGGACCATTGGCCCCCTAGGGGCCCCCATCTAGGGGGCCTGTTGGCCCCCTTGGACCCCCTCCCCCATCGGGAACTACTCCTCGCTGCCCCAGACCCCATAATTGGGGGAGCCTTGTAACTCCCTTTTCTTAGAATACCTTACATTCTAATTTGACCTTCTTCCAACATGCAAGCTGGGATTCCCATCAATTGGGTAATGCACGCTTGGCTTCTCCTCATAATTGGGGCCATAGAAAATCTGCATTAGTACATACAATCATGAGGGTAGACATTGTTCATATACTAACACCCCTTCCTCAATGTTTACCAAATGATAAATCAAGTAGGTATGGATCCTATGCCCATCTATTGAAGATGCCTATTTTCTCTTTTCTAAGTGCTTTAGTGAATATGTTAGCAAAATTTACCCCTATTGGGAAATATATTCTAGCTCCATAATTTCATCTTCAATTAGCTCACAAACATAATGGTACTTCACTTGTATATGGTTGGTGCAAGCATGAAATATTGGGTTCTTTGCAATGGCCATACAAGTTTGATTATCACATTTTAGTATAGTTGTCATTTGTGATGGAAAGCCTAGATATGCAAGAATTCACCTTAACTAGATTGCCTCACAAGAGGTAAAACAAGTTTCTTTGTACTCTAGTTCAGTAGAGGAGAGGCGAGAGTTGGTTATTTCCTAATTACCCAGGAAAATATTCATGAACCAAGTGAGAAACAATATGCAAAAACTAATTTTCTAGAATCACAATCTCGATCCCAATCCTAATCACAATATCTTTGAAGTGTATCATCTGTGGTTTAAAGAATACCAAAATCCAAGGTTCCTACAATGTATCCTAGAATTCATATTTCAACATTCCAATGAATCTCCTTAGATTTGTTGGAAAACTTGCTTAACACTCCAACAACATAGCAAATGTCTATTCTAGTGTTGCATAAAAATATAAGACTTCCAACGAGTTTCCTATACTTCTTAGCATCTACATGAAGCATGTTATCATCCATAAATAGCTTATGATTTACCTCGATAGATGTATCAGTTGGTTTGGAGTCCATCATTCCAAATGCCTTAAGAATTTCTTTGGAATACTTCAATTGTGAGATGAAAAAGCCATCCTTTCTTTGCCATACTTCAATTCCCAAACAAAAATGGAGTATATAAGCATGAGAAGTACTTCTTTCAAAACCCATATTTTTGAAAAAAGTTATCTATCCATTGGTACAAAACCTGTGATGCTTGCTTAAGGCCATACAAAGCTTTCTTCAACGTGCAAACTTTGTTTTTTGAATTGGGCACCTCAAAACCTAGTGGTTGATATACATATACCTACTCTTGAGGTGACCATTCAAAAATGCATATTTGACATCCATCTCAAAAATAGGCTAGGACTTTTGTGTAGCTACTACAAGTACCATATGAATAGTTGTCATGCATCTTGTTGGTGAAAAGATTTCTTGAACATCAGAACCTTAACTTTGTGAAAAAACCTGTGCAAATAATCTTGGATTATACTTTTTTTTATGTGCCATTTTCTTTGTACTTAGCTTTCCAAATCCATTTAATACTGATTACCTTCTTCTTTGGCAGCAAGTCGACTAGCTCCGAAGTATCATTTTTTAGTATGCTATCATACTCAAACTGCATTACTGCTCTCCCACCTAGATCATCAAGGGCTTCTTCAATGGTGGTAGGTTCCTTTACTAAGCCTATCATATATGCCATTAGTGCTATGTTAACAATGTGTTCTAAGGCTCTTCTTTGCTACTGTATTGTCTTTTATCTATGTAATCCATTGAAGGATGATTCTGGTATATCTAAGTGTGGATTGCAATCACCAAAGAGTTATTGTGCCCACTTTGGTAGTCTCTTATGATGTATGGTGTTGCTCTAGCACAATGGTGAGAACCACGTTAAGAAGCTCCACCTCCTTAATGTCAATCCGCGGAAGAGATAGGAGTGATATGAAGATCGTGAATGTGAGATGAAGTGAGAGTGAAGGTGAGAAGCATAGAAATGCACACACACTACGAAGAGACAAGCAAGACACAATGGAAGGTGAGAAATCAACTCTATTACTCAAGAACACTCTTACAAGCTCAAAATAGCTCTAAGCTCTTCTCTACTCCAACAAGCTATCACTAACTAACTTCAAAAATGAGCTCTCTAGCTCTTTTTATAGTTTCTAGACTAGTTTTGACCGGTTTCACATCTAGTGACCGGCATAGTTAAAAATTAGGTCCTAGATGCTATTTGGAAGGGTAAACGGTGTCTAAAAATAACGAAAATTGGTACGCGCATTCTACCTAAGCTCCTCAAGCTCGAGAAATCCTCGGCTTGCACAAAATGGAGCTATGGATTACAAAATGGGGTTTTCTATGTTACATATGTTACAATAGTGATAAAAATCACTATTGGAGGTTTTTTTTGGAAAGTATTTGAAAACATAATTCTTTGAAAAACGATTCGACTGGCTCCTTGCTTTGTCGTTACATGCTTCCGTGTCGTCTGTGCCTCTGGCTGCTTCCAACACCCCCCTCCCTCTCGCTTCTGTCGTCCCTGACAGAACCTTGCTGTGAGGTCTGCCGGATATAGTTCTGTAGGAGGTCTTGAGCGAGGGTGTGCTCGGAGATACAGATGCCTCGGGCCAGGTCTGCCTCGAGTTTCTCCCAGTCGATTGGTTGCGGTTCTTCCGGTGGCGGGAGCTGATAGTGTGTGGAATAGACCATTCGTTCATAGGCAAATAATTGTAATAAATGTGTAGGCCTGCTTATGAATACCTCTGAATGGTATTCCCAGAAGCCGGTTGTGAACATCTCTTCGAATGTCTGCTTGTAGCACGCCGGTAGGTACTTTATTCTGCAGTGCCAGGCATAACACACCCGTAGCGATGGCGTTGTACTCATATCATATACCAGATCGAAATTGCCATGCTCAAAGCCCAGGGTGTTGACATGTGGTGCCTTGACGCGTCGGAAGACTTTAAAAATCATTTGCATCATGTCAAAGATTTTGACAGTCATATGCGCCGCTATATCATCCATATGCTTTAATCTAGGGAGCCAGTGGCGAATTGCAGCCATCATGTAGCCAACAGTTGGTAACTCAATGGGTGGCTTAAAATAGGGGTAATTCAACCAGTCTTGGCACTGCTTATTGTTTTGTACCTTAATAGCAAAGGCAGTCCAGGAGCGGCGTCGTGGCACTGGTCCCCAACACGGATTGTACTTCAAATGCAAAGGTGCCTTTACCCATGTACTCATCATCTCTGGATACTGTTGTAGTAAATTTTTTCGCCACTCTGGTTGATAAATCCTTCCTTTCTGTGCATCTGGTGGTAGATCAGCCGCCTCGAATTGAGTTGCATGCGATGGTTTCTTACCTGTCTCTTTCTCAATGGATAACTAGTATTCGGCCATTAACATGAAATACGGTTTATATTGTAGCTCATGCCCAGATATGTATCGTCGCGGGGCCAACTGAGCAAAGAATGGAGACTGTAATATTCGTTCTTCTATCATCGCCATGGCATGTAATTGTGCCTCTACTCTCGCTGAGTGCGTTGTTCCAAGTTCCTCAATAGTCTTCATCCACGCGGGGGTCGGAAGTTCGTACGTCATCTGACCTTCGGCCGTGACGCGTCCGCCTGGGATGGGTTGTGGCTCGTATGCTTCTTCAAACGTTTCCTCCACCGGGATGGTGACCGTTTCTTCCTCAGCTGGAAGCTCAGGTGGGGAATCTGGCCTTGGTGGCGCTTCATATACTGCAATCCTTGATTCAAGGGTCGATACCTGGGCCCATAATGAGTTGAGTTCCTCTAGGAGGTCAGGAGAGGGGTCCACAGGTGCTGGTATGTCTTGGTGTGCCGGTTCTCGTAACTGGAGTAATTTGTGATCTTCTTTGAGTTTCTGTAACTCCTGGTTCATGCGGTCGTATTCATCTAGCAATCGTACATGATCTTCTAGCAGCATCCTCATCGAGTCTGAGGGAGTGGCTTTGAACCTGCTAGGACTGAGTGGTTGGTCTGGGTGGTCGAGCGCTGCTTCTAAGTTTTCTCGGTTCTGATCGTGTAAGCGCTGGTTTTCTTCCTTGGCGGCTGCTAGGTGTCTTCGTAGTAAGCCCATGTTTCGTGTTAGCGTTGCATTGCGGACTGTCTGGGCTCCTAATAAATTATCCAGGTCAGCAGTGGCTTCCTTGGTCTTCTCTTCGCTTTCTAGTTCCAATTTGTGATAAGCCTCGCGTAATTCCTGGTAGCGGGTGTTCAGAGAGGCATTCTCAATAGACAATAAATTAAGCTGCGACTGTAAGTCATTGGTTGTCCTCTGCAACTGCTGATAATTATCACCAAGAGATGTGAACTCATCTCTTACTTGCGTCATACACATGAACATCTGTCGGAATGCATTATCTACAGTGGGTGATAGTATTAACGGGGTGCTAAATGAAGATGCAGTTGGTGTAGATGCAACGGGAACGGGGAATGGGGATGGGAAGGTGGATGATGTAGTGATTGTTGAAAATTGTGATGTGCCTAAAAATGTTTGTGCCGGGAGTGAAGTGAGTGATGGTGCAGCGGGTGGTGAGATGTCCATGTCAGTGGACGTATCTGGTGCGGTGACCGTGAATATGGGTGTGATCGTGGGTGCTCGTGCTGGTGTAAATACGGGATTTACAAAGGTTGAGGGGTAATTTACAGGGGGGCTGGCTGGAGCAGCTTGGTGGAAAGGGGAAAGAGGGGTTACAGTGGGTCGGGGAGGTGAGACGGGGGAGAAGGTTAATGGTGGTGGGAATGGAAATAGGGGTCTTGGAGTTGTGGGGAAAGATGGAAAAGATGGATGGAGGAATGGGTTGGGTAGAAAGGTGGGTGTGGGAGGGGGTAGACTAGGGTTAATGGGTGCGGGAATTGTGGGGTTAGTGGTCGTAAAGATAATTTCTGCAACACCACCGGCGAATGAAGATGTTGGTCTGGGGGAAGGAGGGTGAAGAGGGGAGGCTGGATGGACGGGTGGTGAGAGAGGAGCGGTTGGGGTGGTCGGTACTTCAGTGACTACTGCGGTTTGTACAGCTGTAGCGCGGGGTGGGGAATCTACAAAGATGGTTTCTACGGCCAATGAACTTTCGGGGACGAGGCGTGCCGCCCTAGCTTGTTCTGAAGATTGTGCTCCGGTTGGTACACGAATGTATTCGCCGGGCTTTGAAAGTAGTCGTACTCTGCGGGGGTCAAACTGTGGTAGTGGCTTTCTTTGTAAGTACCTGAGTGCTTCGTTGGAGCCTACTGATTTGACTAACTCTTTGAATCCTTTGATGTATGCGTCTTCGAATCCGCCTGTGACAAGTTCTTGTTCTATTATTGTTTGACTTTCTTCCTCTATCAGCTTTTTGCGTGCCCAAACTTTTTCCATAGTTCTATACAACTTCTTGATAGCTAGTGTGTAAGCTACTGCCTCGTAAGTTTCATCTTCATGGGTACTTGTATCGCCATGTGTGTCTGTTTGTTGGCCTTGGCCATCTGTCTGTTCCTGCTCTTGGGATTCATGTGTTCCCTGGCTAGCTTCGTCGTCACCTTTGTCGTCATCGGTTGATGCTCTTTCATCATCAGAGCTGGACACGATCTGTCCTTGTGGCTGATCCCTGGGTGTGGTAGGGTAGCTAGGCCTTTCAAATTCTTGAGAAAACAATTGTCCTTCTGAAAACTGGAACTCATTGGAGAATGCATCGGGCATCTCAAAATCAAAAGTTTGGTCCAGTGGCTCTGCTTGTCCTGGTTCTAAATGCGGTATTGGAAAAGAGAAAGCTTCCGCACCAATAGTGGTGGGAAGTTCAGCTGCTGTGGTGATAGGTTCTGTGGTTGTGGCTGCTTGGGGTGCGACAGTACTGGTGGTGCCCTCCGGCGTAACTGGTCTTGATAACCGTATACGAATTGGTGGTACCGTGGGAGTGGCTGCTGTTGGTGACTGCTCTGGAGATGGTTGTGGTGAGGGTGATTCTGGGACTTGTAGGCACGGGATAGTACCTCTCATCCGCTTTCCGGCTCTGCCTTTGCTAGACTTTCTAGCCTTCCTAGTGGTGCCTTTAAATGCTTTCAGTTCCTCACTAGTCATGGCACGCTCAATTGGTAAGTCATACGCCAAGCACATATATATGATCCTGGTGAGGGCGCAGCACCCATTGATTACCTTCTTTCGCTCCCACCTATGTTGTGCCAAATAGAGCTGATCAATTATCCAGCTGGCTAGATCAACCGTTTGCGGTCCAGTACACGCTAAGTATAATCCAAACCAGATTCTTTTGTGGGGCATGGTAAAACGATCTTGAGCTGGGAAAGCAAAGTGCTGCATGCATATCCGTAATGGCTTAGAGAGCTCAGGTGTTATAGCAGAAATATCCTCCCACTTAGTTACGTCACCACGCTTCATCTGTTCTAGGACTAGCCGTTCTTTCTCCGTTGGAGTGTGTGTTCCATGTATTTTTAGAGCTGCACGAATCAAATCTTTAGACAAATAGAACCTTCTAAATGGAGGATCATTTACCAAGGATGGTAACATGAATGTGCCGGGTAGATCCTTGTTCTCTGAAGCCGTTAAGGTGGTTACCAAGTAAAAGCATCTGTAAAAATCGGGTTTAGGCAGAGGGTCGCTAAAATACTCTGTAAATCCCGCTCGTGCCCAAACGTGCGTTAGATCTTGTGTATTTTGCAGTCCTTCAAATTCTCGTGAAAAGAACTGGTACTTGGTCCATGTGCGAAGATCAAATGCCAAATTGGCCTCAAATATGAAATCAACGTCTGCTAAGGGTCCTGCTAGGCCTTGAAACCAATGAGAATTACGATGAATCTTCTTAGTATATCCTCTAGGAGGATCATCGATGGGCATGGGTCCTGGAAAACCTTGAAACTCTGGTGGTTGCATCGTAGGATAAGATTCCGCTAGTAATTCTCCAATAGTGGCCATCGGTGCACTGGGGCCAGCTTCTGATGGTCCTGCTTCGGTTTGCATGATGACTGATGAGCTAATAGAAAATATCTGCTACAAAAGATTAACACATTAGTATGGAAATTAATTATGATCCCATTAAGGTGAGACCGCAATCCCTTTCCATAACCGATGTGTAACCCGTGTAGCCAAGTGTCGTGAAGTGATTGATGCAATGATTTTTTGCAAAACTAATGCAGGTCTCTAGACACCTACATGGTTCAGATTATGCATACATTTCTTGATGAGCTGTTATTATGCATGATGTGGGGTTTTGGTGTATGAATTTATACAAGGTTTGGTTGAAGGTGAATTAGTACAAGGGTGGAGTTTAAACAGGGTGGGAGAATTGTTAGATAAGGGGGTACAAAAAGACGTTTGGATACGTTTCGGTAACCATTTCCTAAGAGTCTTGGAGTGGATGGTGTGTTTCTGCTGAGGGACAAAAAGTGGTATCGGGTTTGGTGGTATTGAAGGATGAAAAGATTTTTGAGGGGTATATATTACATGGCTTGAGGGTTGGGCTATAATACATTGTTTGGGTACCCAAATCTGCATGGGTGTGGGTCTATGGATAAGATATTTCTTGGCGATCCAAATCTGTCGAGTAATTGTGGAAGGAGATCGAGGGGACTTTGAATACTGACTCTGCTTCTGTTGCAACGTTGTCCTGTTCTCATCTGCAGTGTTGCCAATAGCTTGTGGTTGCTGTCCTTTTGGCACCCATATTTGTTTTGTGCCACTTGTTCTGTGATGTTGATACTGCTGTTTTCCTTGCCTTGTCTGGTGTTGTCGTCGGTCTGGGTTCCTCTGTTGTGGTTGACTCCTTCGTGGTTGGGTTTGAGAGGTTCATTGGATGCTCTGCTTTGGAAAAGAAGGGAGATCCAACACTTGCGTGACCTGCCCATTAGGAAGTGATTCGTTCTTTATCTTTAATCTAGGCCAGTCCGCAGCAAGTTTGGAAGGATGAGCACCGCAGGGTGTTGTGCTCATTTGGCCGCTGATGCAACCCACCTGACCGCTGATTGTGTTCATCTGCCCTAGCGGTTGGGTAGCTGCCCCTTCTAGTTTGCAGGAAGCCCCAGGGAAGATCTCCTGTCGTCCTTCTGATTGACAATTGTCCCTAGCCAAGCCCGAGTGGGTTGGTGTAGACGTAACGTGACTGGTCTGACCCAAGATCTTCCGGTCTTCCTTCGCATGCATTTCATAGGGTCTAGGGTTACAAACCTCAATCGGAATGCCGTTAGGGAAGTCAAGCGGTATCACTCGCTTCTGTTCTGAGGTTCCAATCTGTAAGGAGCCTTGTCTAAGGTTTAGGTCCACTGAGTGATCGTATAGCCAATCTTGGCCAAGGATTAGGGGTTCTATCAGGTCGTCATCATGGCACACTAGTAGCTTCGCTATCATGGTCACATCCTTAATGAGGATAGGAAGGTCCACCTCACCCATGCAAGGGGTTTCCATGCCTCCTAAGCCTATGAGGTATGCCTCAATTGGCCGCATTTCTATTCCTGAATCCTTATAGTGGGACCATCTAATCGCACTAGTCACAGCACCTGAGTCAATTAAAGCCCTGAGCTCTTGGCAAGGGTTGCCGTGCTCCAGCCTGACGGTAATGAATGGTCTCCTGTCCACTATACTAGGATGAGTGGTTGACTTTACTTGACACATGGCCATGGGGTATCTGGGTGTAGTTTCCAGATGGTTATAATGTTCTCTCCCTAGTCCTTGTCTTCTTAACTTCATGCGTTTAATGCGTTCTATTGCTTCTGCCTGAGCTTCCGCTCGTATTCTATTTTCTTCCTCCTTACGCTTCTTTGCCAACGTGAGTCATCTAAGCATATCCTCAGTAAGAGGTTCCTGATATAGCCTGACTCTACAGCCACTAATATAATTAGGCATTACGTCTCCTTCTAAAGTGGCTAATTGTACTGCTCCACTTGTCGAGAGTCTGTTAATGATCATAGGTCCATAACCTTTCTTTTCTAACTTACGTGCGTGTTGTTTCAGCGTATATACTAGAACTAAATCTCCTTCATTTAGGCCTTTATCTTTCACATGTGCATCAAAATATGCTTTCTGTCGCTTCTTCGCTGCATATATTCCTGCTGCTGCCTTTAACCTGGTTTCTCCTAATCGTTCCAAGTCCATTATTCTCGCTGATAATTCATGGCCGGTCCACTGATGTTCTTGTGCAACCTTAAGGGTCGGTATCAAGAAGTCCAAAGGAAGCACAGCATTCTGACCAAAAACCATCTGAAAGGGAGTTGCATTGAGTACGGTCTTGTAGGCCACTCGATATGCCCAAACAGCGTGGTGTAACTGTTTGTCCCAATCTGAACGTTTGTTGTTCACGAGTTTCGTCAGTACGTTACAAAGGATCTTATTAGTGCTTTCAGCCTGACCATTGGCCTGAGGATGATATGGTGCGGATTTCTTGTGAATCACCATAAAATCCTGTAACAAAGATTCAATGACTTGGTTTAGAAAGTGAGTGCCTCGATCGCTCACTAACTCTATAGGCAATCCATATCTTGTAAAGACATTCTCAAATAAGAATTTTGCAGTTGTGTGTGCATCATTCTTTTTTGTGGTTTTTGCCTCTACCCATTTCGTAAGATAATCTGTGGCAACAATAATGTATTCAGCATGTGTACCTTTTGCAGGGGGGTTAATGGGTCCTACAAAGTCTATACCCCACTTTGAAAATGCACGTCCGCCCATCATGGGTTTCAATGGCATTTCATCTCTGCGAGTAGGAAACTGAGTTCTTTGGCACACATCACATCTCTTTACATAGGTATGAGCATCCATGTGAAGAGTGGGCCACCATAATCCTGCAAAGAGGATGGCTTTGATTATCCTATCGGGTCCAAAATGACCTCCTGCAACACCTTGGTGTGCAGTCTCTAGTATGCTCAGATAATCGCTTTCATGAACACATTGTCTTAGATATCCATCTCGTCCTCTTTTGTATAGATTATCGCCAATAAGTGAATAGTCGTGAGCTTCCTGCTCTAGACTACGTTGTCGAGCTAAGGTCATGCCTTGAGGGAATGTCTTTGTCCTCAAGTATGTCACTAACGATTCACTCCAGTCTGGTGTGAGAGACACGTGATATAATGTAGCATGCTCTACTAGTGGTCTTTCACAACAAACATGGCATTCTTTACACAATTTGTAGACATCTGCTTCCATCGTAGGCCAATATACTCCTGATCTATGCAGAGTCTGTAATGTTCGATGCTTTGAATGATGTTGCTTTAATGCACCTACATGTGCTAATTGCAACCAATTCGCATGTTCAGATTCATCTACACAACAAGCAAGAATCTTTTGATTATCCTGTTTATATATGCTTCTTGCCATTATTTGGTATCTCTGAGACTTGGTAATCTCTCCCTCTTTGATCTTTATCCTAGGATTCTTGGGTCCGTACGTGAGAATAGGGACTATAGGCTTAGCCCATTCTGGTGCTATCTCAAGGTTAAACAAATATGCATCTGGTAACTCATCCACTACTCCTTGAGGAGCTTCTCCTGAGGTTAATCTCGAAAGGTGGTCAGCTCTAAGATGTGTCTTTCCTTTCCTGACTACTACTTCAAAATCATACTCCATGAGTAATAGAAACCAACGTATCAGTCGTCCTGTGTTACATGGTTTGTTGACTAAGTACAATAGGGCTTGATGATCTGTAAAGAACTTGAACTTATTGGCCAACAAGTAGTGCCTAAACTTCTTTACTGCGTAGATCATCCCTAATCCTTCTCGTTCCGTCGTGGTGTAATTTCTTTCTGCTGCGTTCAATTGTCTGCTCGCGTAAGCTATGGGGAGATCTATGTTACCTTCATTCGTGGGTTGTGCTAACACACATCCTATGGCATAATTGGATGCATCCACATGTACATGGAATGGCTTACTCCAATCTGGGGTTGTCAATATAGGTGCTGAGCACAAGCGTCGTTTAAGTTTCGTAAGAATTCCTTAAAAACATGACACATGAGTCGCTGGAAAGTGGCGGGTGCATTTGTTAAGCCAAATGGCATCACACGAAATGCAAATATGCCCCATTCAGTGGCAAACGCCGTCTTGTGTTGGTCCTCTGGAGCAATGGCTACTTGGTTATAGCCTGAGAATCCATCAAGAAAGCTGTAAACTTCCTTGCCCGCAACTCTTTCCAATAGATGTTCCGTGATAGGAAGAGGATAACTGTCTCTAATCGTTGCGGCATTAACTTTTTTAAGGTTAATACACACACGCAATTTTCCATTCTTCTTGGGAACAACCACAATGGGGGATACCCATTCGGTATGCTCAATTTCGTAAATGAATCCTGCTTCTATCAAGCGATCTATCTCCTCTTTAATCTTCGCAGCGTAGTTATCATTGTACGTGTACGGTTTCTGTTTCGTCGGTTTTGCATCTGGAGTCATAGGGATTCTATGAGAACATATATCTGGATCTACTCCTTTCAAATCTTTGTAACTCCAAGCAAAAACATCTCTATATTCGCGCAATAGGGCAACTAATTCTTCTTCTTCTTCAGTTGTCAAATCATGCCCTATGTATGTACATTTTTCTTCTTCTCCTTCTATGGCTACGATTATTTTCTTGGTTTTCTCTCGGTTATCATATACTTGTCCGTCATTCGCCTTTCTATTAGGCATTCGTACCATGATTCTTCTATCTTCGATTTCATACTTCTTGAAGTTCTCGGGTACCTCAAACAAAGATTCTTCTTTTTCTGACATGGTTTCTTTCTCCTTTCTTTTCTTGCCTTCACTCTTGTTAGTCACTTCCGTGGCTAACCTCACCTCATTCGTAATTTCCTCGTGTCTCTGAGTGTGAGTCTTTACCTCGAAAAAATATTCTTCCTCTGATGCAAAGGGTGGGTCCATGATAATTGATTCTAAATCAAAATCGCTTGCATCCTCAAATGCATCAGTGTTAGGTTCACACTCTTCTAAAATTGCATCGCCCATGATTGGCTCTATCGTGAAAACTGAAATGTCATAGCCATCCTCGTCACGGTGGGGTGTCCATTGTTCTTCATTGATGGCTACATCCATGGTTGCTAGGATTTCTGCCCAACCATGGGGTTCAAACTCTTCGTCTGGGAATACTACAGGTGCGTAGGCTGGATCTTGAAGGGTTTGTGGATGTTGTTCTGCACCTAAGGTCCTTGCTTCTAATCGTTCTTCCTCTTGTTTGGCTATTTTACACATCCATAAATGAGTATCCTCATGCAACCAAGAAGGATCTGATTCTAATGAGTGCACGGATTCCGTCTCTACTGGTGTCTTATGGATGGTATTCCATTGTATTGGGGGTACGTCTCTATGTGAATAGTCTTTAAGATTGACTTTGGTAGTCACTCCTAAATGTTGCAAGTACAAAGAATTGGTTCCCCAATCTTGTACAATTTGCAACTGACGCATGAATGGTCGTCCCAATATCACCTCTTCTAAGCTCGTAGAAGATTTGAGATCTAGTTGAATCATCACTCTTGAATTTGCTAGATCTTCAATTGGTAGAGGCTCTAGATCCAATCCCGTCAGTCCCATGAAAGTGTCAAGTAATTCTTAGGAGTCCAAAATTGCAAAAATTTTGAACTTCCTGAGCATATAGTTGGTTTTTCCTAGCTTCTCTTCAATGAATGCAGGTGGAACCCAATTAGAATAGGTGCAGCATTAAGACTGATTGGAGCACCAAGACTAGTGTTTGATGATGAAGCCATCATGTAGTCACTCAAATAATCTAGTGATATTCTAATATGCTAGTACGCTGGAATAGTGATACTTCTCAAGATATTCAAACCTTACAAATCTGATACCATGTAAGAAAGTAGTTATGCAAGAGAACATAGGAGCACTAGTAGAGAAGATAACAAATATAGTAGAATTCAAAAAAGTTTCTACCAATAGCAAGTACAAAGATGATGGCATTGTCCACTCATGTGCTCTCAAGGTAGAACTTAAATGTTGATATAGAAAACTCTAGATAGAGAGTCACAAGGTAGAGTTGTACTAGCTTAATTTGATATCTACGGTAGTGCAAATGTGATGTATATATAGGCCAATGGAGAGATGTGACCTTCCATAGACGGCTATACATGGACGATAGACCATGGGAAGCCATCACCCACATAATCCCTATATGCAGCTTGGGTCCGTTCAGCTGACTTAACAAGTATGAATGATCTCTAACTTCAACAAGGAATATTCCATGGAATATTCCCTTTACTATTATTACAAAATGTGCATTAGAGACATACAATCATGATGCATAGACATTGGTCATATAATAGCACTTCCCACTAGAATCCATTAGTGGTAGATATACTCACTATTTGAGTTATGTATCACTTAATTCAAGAGAATATGAAGGCTCTAGAGCTCTTTAGGCAAAAAAATAGCAATACTCTTCTCATCAGGACTAGCAAGTAGCATGTCATCAACATAGAAAACAATGATCAGAAGTACATCATTTGCATGCTTAACATATAAGGTGCTCTTATTTGGACTGTTCCAGAAACCATGTGCAATCAAGTAGGCATGTATCTTTCAATACTAAGCACATGGTGCTTGCTTCAAACCATATAATTCCTTTTTCAACGTGCACACTTTGTTTTCATGCCCTTTCTACACAAAAGCATGGGGTTGAAAAGCATACACTTCTTCATGTAAGTCACCATTCAGAAATGCAATTTGAATGTCCAATCGATGTACATTCCAACCATGATGGGCTGCAAGTGCATAGATGTTATGAACAATAGTCATTTGACATCTGGGTGCAAATCTCTCATCAAAATCAATGCCTCTTTCTTGAGCATAACCTTTTGCAACAAGCTTAGCCTTATACTTGTCAATTGTTCCATCACACTTACACTTGATCTTGTATACCCATTTAGTGCCAATGACATTTAGTACCATTCCTCAAAATAGCATCATATTCGGAGTGTATAGGAGCCATCCAATTTTTTGAATTTTCTACTTCATCAAAATAAATAGGCTCGTTCTCATCACAAAGATTAGAGGCAGCCATTGCATAACAATCTGATGCAAAAGCAACACTATGAGAGCTTGAAGGAGTATGATATGATAGAGGTGCATCTAATTTGTTATCTCACAAAGTCTGCACCAGCCATTTTGGCATAGTTTTTTCCTCCTCTATATCATCCATCTCATCAACAAGTGCATCATGTAAGTCTGCATAAAAAATGAAATGATCTGCATCACCATGTGGAACCTTTAAAGGTTGAGAAATTGCCTTTGTTGGACTAGCACTTGAATATCCACGTGTAAAAAGAGGCAGCAAAGTGTCATATGCATCTTTGGAGTGAGCTCATGTCTCCTTAGTACATAAAAGTAATGGCTGAATTACAACTTCCACAAGAACAACATCACAGATAACCAAAATGCATTTAGTCCATGGATGATATAGATGATAGCATTTAATTTTAGAACTGTACCCACCAAAAATACATTTCACTACTTTATCATCCAATTTTTTGCATTATTTTTCAAGCACTAATGCATACGCCAAACAACCAAAGACACATAGATGAGAAAGAGATGGCTTGCAACCATGCCAAGCCTCATATGGAGTGATAGACTATAGCGCTTTGGTGAGATACCTATTAAAACATATTTGACCATACACCTCACCACCTCCATGAGAGAAATGTTCTTCCCTTCAACAACACCACTTTTTTGAGGTGTATACGACACTGTGCATTGATGTTTTATCCCATGCTCAGCTAGAAATGCATTAAAATGAGAAGACATGTATCCCCCCCTCAATCAAATTAGAGGTTACCCATTCTAAATGTTGAAAAATTTTTAGCCAGAACTAGAAATTGTTTGAAGCACATAAACACTTCATACTTTGCTTTCAATGGATACACCCGTGTGTGCCTATAAAAATCATCAATAAAATTCATGAATTAAAGGTAGTCCCCAATAGAAGGTGTATGCATAGGACCACAGACATCACTGTGAACAAGCCACATATTCTGAGCAGCTCAAACTCAACCATATTTTGGGAAGGAGGAATATTGCATTTTGCCCAAAATATAGCCTTCACATACATGTTTACCAGGTGCCTCAAGTTTTGGGTCTACAAATTTCAAGCCTGTCCAAAATGACAAACCTCCAACTTTGACTACTTATAAAAGTTACATCAATTATGATATTGAGATAATTTTACTTCACCTTAGAAGTACATGCCTTAAGATATCAAACCACACTAATACCATTCAAATACACATTTTATATCAATATAAACACTTTTCCAAAGTAGGAAATTAGTTCACTCTGCCAAGTGTATACATGTCTTCTATTACCAAGAACATTCTCTTCGATGTGTTATCCAGATAAACAACTTTGCCTGGTATCTCAAGATCTTTGAACTCATAGATGGTGACTTTGCCTATTTTGCTAAGTTGATTTAGCTTGAATCTCCAAAAATCTTCCTCCATATCCCTATTCAAGAACAGTTCTATGATTTTGTGGTCTTGGTGAACCCATTTTGGAGTAATTACCCTAGTCAAGGTAGATTTACCTCAAGGAGTCTTGAGTTCTCGTCCTAGGTCTCCTTACTTTAAGTCTCCTATCTCATTCTCAAGAATGACATTTCCAAACTCATCTGTCCTATCTGGTAAGCTAGCTACCACATACATGGTTCCTTGCTTATCAATCTATGAACCCTCTTTGAATTTAACCATTGGGTGTTCAAGTCCAAAGGGTTGATCTTGATTTTTGAGTTGGACAACTGATCGCTCACACCATCCTCATAGATGCGAGAACCTAATCGGTTGGTCCTAATGTACTCTAATTGTGTCTTATAGGGACCTTCTGATGTTTGTAAATAGGCAGTGCCTGAGCTACTTGTGGGTCTCTCCATGCAAAAAGAACATTTCTGAATCACTTGTTTCTGAGCTTAGCACATAGGGATAGTCACTAAGTTGTTGTGCCCAGGAGCTAGCTATGTGATTGAAACTAGCTTTAGATGATCAGATGCTTTGTCTATCCCTACCTAGGTTTATTCTTGACCTAAGTTTCATAAGCCTTGTCTACTAGTCCCAATTTTCCCAAGTAGAACCATGTTGTAATATTCTTTGAATCAATTACTTATTTTTTATAGATTTCTCCGATGTGATCTTGGCTCATAAAATTTCATCGTTAAGAATACTTGAGTTTTTTTTGCACTTTGAGATGTGATCAATACATTTTAGTCCTTTTCCTTTAGAGTTTGTCACAAAAATATCTTACTTATCCTTGAACTTGAGAAATTAGGGTTTTCTTGGACTTATGTCGTGCTTATCATAGCCCTAATTAATCAATATCACTAGTCGTATTTAGCCTAAGCTAAGAATCGAATGGGGGGGTTAATAATGATTCCACCTCAAGTGTTTCTCCCTTAATCACACTTGAATGCTCAAGATACGTGTTACCAAGCTTGCAGCAAACTTGGCACCCCCCTTTGACTCCCTTGAATGGCTCTCAATGGACTTGTAGAAGTCCCAAGTTTAGATCAAGCTTAAACTTCAATTTATTTGACTGATAGTTTGATTCAAGTATTTTTAAAGACTCTTTTTCCCCCTTTGTATTGCTCAAAATCCATTGGAGCTCCCTTGGCTTCCAAATTCCACCTGAAGGTCAAATTCAAATTATCCTATCTAAAAGTCAACACTCTATTTTTAAGAAAAATAGTTGAGGCCATGTGGTATTTGAAACAAGCTTTCCAATGCACTATAGATCTCAAAAAATGTATTCTGGATGAAAAAGTTATGACAAATCAAGCTCCTAGGGTCAAAGCAGAAAAACAAGATGTGTCAAAGAATTGCGTTTTTTTGAGAGTCAGAGGACTAGAAAGTCATGATTTTGTGAAAACTGAAAGCACAAAAGTCAGGATTCTTTGCCCATTAAGTATCCAAAAAGTCACGATTTTCTCAAAATTTGCCTTGCCTTAATTGCGAATTTCTCAAAAACTAGATTGCAAAAAGTCGCAAATCTCTCAGAAATTGTATGGCAGAAAGTCGCAAATTTCTCAACAGTAGTCTTCCCAAAATTCGGGATTTCTTCAAAAATTCTCCTTGCCAAAATTTGAAATTTTCTCAAAGAATGGATGGAAGAAAGTCACAATTTTCTTAAAATTTGCATTGCAGAGAATCGAAATTTTCTCAAAAACTAGATTACAAAAAGTTGCAATTTTCTCACACTTAGAAAGCCAAAAAGTCGACCTCAGGAACTAGAAAGTCACGATTTCTTCAAAAATTGGAATGCAAAGAGTTGCGAACCTTTCAAAAGAGTACAAAAAGTTGCGATTTCTTCAAAAACTTGATGGCAAAAATTCATGAATTTTTCAAAAATAGTTTTCCAAAAAGTCACAATTTTCTTAAAATCTTTATCAGTAGAAATTGGCAATCTTCTCAAAAAGTCACCTTGCAAAAGCTCGTGAATTTCTCAAAAATTGATGGCAAAAAGTCCTGATTTTCTCAAAAATAGGTCCAAAAAGTCAAGATTTTCCTAAAGTCTAGATGGCATAAAGTCTCTATTTTCTCAACACTGCCTTACCAAAAGTAATTTTTTCACACTTTCGCGATTTCCTCACAGCCAAAAAACCAAAAATTCCTGATTTCTTCACACTTAATCACGATTTTCTTCACACTTAGAAACCTAGAAATTCATGATTTTCTCAAAAATTGGAGCCCAAATTTTCACACTTAGAGAACTAGAAACTTGCAATTTTCTCACAATAAAAAAACCAAAAATTTGTGATTTTAGGTGGGAACAAAAAAATCGTGAATTTCAAAAAAATTTGACTTTTCCAAAAAAATCATGATTTTTTGAGAATTTTGGCTTTAACTTCAAAATCGAGTGCTGAGGCCTACGTGTCATGCAGAGGGTTGGAGAAAGTATAGAAACTCACAAACACAAACACTTGTCTCTCTTTCTCTCTCTTGCACAACCATGGATGAAAAATGAGGTGAAAGTACTGAATATGTTGGTGCAAATCCAAGCCTTCACATTTGGCTAGACATTGAAGAAGATATGTGAGACCATTTGATGGATCACATGAATCTTTGCTTGTAATAGTTGGATCTTTAACCACTTGTAAAAGTGCTTTTCTCTTGAGAGAATCTTGTGAGTCCCTACATCTTGTGGAGTTAGGAGAAATAAAGCTACAAATTCACTTTGGTGGAATGTTTCCTAACTGGGAGGAGAACTTTTAGCTAAAGCCAAGTTTGAATTCAAAATTCAAACTTGGAGGTAAAACATCTATAAAAGGTACTTGTAATCTTGCGGTCCAAGCACCCCCACTTTTGAGCCCATTGTTGATCAAATTGTAGAGGTTGAGTGGCTCACACCATAGCCTAATCTTCTCGCTATCATCTGGCATCATCTCTATGCCAATGATCATGTACAACATTGTTCTATAATACATTACATCATTAATCATCTCTGTTCATCTCTCTGCTATGTTTATGTAGAACAATGTACTTATGATGACCATATCTTAGTGACCTCGCCATAATTTTTCATGATCTATAGCTTGTTGGAACCAGCTCATAGTTTACTATAAGCGTTCAAACTTTAAAAGGATTTTCTTCATCCAATTGAGAGAAATCCTCGTCAAAGTGATCTCTGGTCATTCTCTGCATACTCCCTAATGACAACGTACAAGAGAGGAGCTTGAAAGACTCAACTCATGGTGTGCCAAAGATGCATTAGCAAGGTCATATCTACTTAGCTCTATCTCTGACTTCCTTCTTCCACACATTAGGAATTGTAAAACTTCCCAAGAGACTTGGGATACATTGTCTTCATATTTTTCTTCCAATACAAGAGCAAGGAAAAATCAACTATGGATTGAGTTTACCACTCAAAGGAAGCAACCCAAGCAGAGTGTTTCAAAGTATGTGACTAGGGTCAAAGATGTGGCTGACCAATTGGCAAGCATAGGAGAGGAGATTGAAGAGGAGCAAATGGTGGGACAAGTAATCAATGGCATCAAGGCAGATGACGTGGGAAACCTTCACAATTGCTATGGACTTATACATGGACATGAAATTCTAGATCTTACCACACTCATGGGGCAACTCTTTACCCATGAAGCGAAGCTCAACAAAAATGGAGAACCAGCAAGAGGTAACAACTCTTCTGCCCTATACACAAATAAAGGAAAGTCTAAAGAGAAAGGGAAAAGCAAAAATGTTGAAGATGAAGGTATTACTTCTCAAGCTAACTATGCAGGAAGAGGTAGGAACTCAAGAGGTAGGGGCAGAGGAGGTAAGTAAGGTAGGGGGAGACCTTTCAACTCTTCCCCATGCAACATATGTGGACTGTCTAATCACACTATAGATGAGTGCTATAGGAACTTCAAGAATCAAAGAGGAAGAGGATATCAAAGAGGTGGCTACTCACAATCAAGAGGAAGATTCAACCATAATCAACGCTACAACCATGGCTACAACAACAACAACAACTACAACAACAATTATTAGGGAGGATACAAATCAAGGAAGGATTTCAACAATTACATAGAGGATCAAGAGGATTCTCTCCTCATTATGAATATGACTTCAAAACAAGGTATGAATGATGAGCACCTCTTCTATATTGACTCAGGATGTTCAAACCATGTAGTAGGCAATGTAGCTCTTCTCTCTGACCTTGAGGAACCCAAGGGAAAGCACCAAGTACAAACAGGTGATAACACCAAGCATTCAGTGGTCAAGGTAGGAAATGTCAAAAATTTTGATGGGAATGGAAATCTGTTGAGCAGGGTTCTTTATGTACCTACAATCACCAAGAATCTGATGAGTGTTGGACAGATAGTGGAAAAAGGTTTTCAGGTTAGATTCAACAAATATGGAGCTTTTGTGGAGGACCCCCAACATGGATTCAAGAGAATTCCCAACAGAGTAAAAACAAGTAGACTATTTACATTTGAACTTGAGGACACTATAAATATTGCACTCTATAATTACAAAGATCAAACATTGTCAGAGCTTGCGTTTTGACATAAAAGATTAGGGCATATTGGTGAGATAACCTTACTTCATATCTTTATCTTGAAGTATCTTAGGATACTACTTTTATCCTTCTTGAATAAAACTCCTTCTTTGAAATTTACATTTTCTTGAGGATTAGATCTAACTTCAAGAATTAATCTAGGACTAAAAGATAATTATAATCCACGGTCCGATGTCCCATACCATCTTTCCTACATCAATCTGAGTATAAAATCTGGTGTCCCATACCACCCTATTTTATATTCACATTAATGTGTGGCTGATACTTACCCTAAAGTCTAAACATCTCTTGATAGAGTACCTTATCTCTTCAATTCTTTTACGAGAATTTTGAAGTTTTTGGCATTACCTCTAACTAGATTTTCTAGGTTTTGATTCCTTCACATAATCATCTCACAATCACGTGCTTTATCTTGGAAACTTGAAAACCTCTTGATGGAGCATCGATCCTTCTTTGCTTTAGGTACCTACCCTGGGTAGGGCAATCAACAATTGAAGTTTTGACAAAGGTTTGGAAGTCAAGGACTGAAGAAAAGATCAAGTTATGAAGCATGAATGAAGTGCATATCTAGAAGATGAAGATGTGTATACATATGTGCATTAATTTAGAGTCAGTTCATCTTATACTTTTGTATGGTCATGAGCTTGTAAATATTTGCCTATATATACAAAGAAAATGTCAGAGCAAATAAGAGAGAATGTGTATGAACAAGTTTTGAGGAGAATTAGATGTCATTAGACACTTTAGAAGTGAATAGGCTTTCTCTCATCACTCAGATGTAAATTTTTCAGAAATGAAGAAATGTTGCACCCGATATTTCTGAGTATTATCCTTCTATGTTGAATCTTTTGTGAAATGCTTTTGTATAACTCTAATTCTATAGTTGATTGACCTTTGTACAAATTTTCAGCTTCTAATTGTGATCAGGTTGAGAGAATTGAGTATAGGAACATTTACATGTGTAAATGGAAAGAAGAGAAGTTGCAGAAGGCGCAAAATTTGATGCTAATGTTTTGGTCAGTTCTCCTTCCACACTGTAAAGTTTTGAGCAAGCAAGCACTCATTCTTTAAGTTGGAAGGTAAGCTACCTATGGCTAAAAGCATTTGCATAAAGGGGTTCTAGATTGAGAGAACCAAGTGTTAGAAGTTACAGGTGTCTGAATCGACTTCTCAGAAGAACAATTTTAGACATAGGTGACTTGATGAGATCATTTCTCAAGATCTACTGAGTCTTTTGAAATGATTTAACTTGGAGAAGGTGCACAAACTTTAGATGACATCTTGTGCAAAGTTTTATAAAAAAATTTACACATCTGATAAGTCAATGAGAGAGTTATGTGTAGTAGACTTTCTGTGTAGTCATCTTCTTAAGAGTTTGTTCAAAATTTTGATAATTGAGTATTGATCCTCCCAATTGGTGAAGGTTTTGAGTTACTCTTGATATAGAGGTGCTCTAATTTCAAGAGTATCTTGTTCTTTTGGAGATTAACACTCTCCATCAGTGGTATCAGAGCAAGAAGCATCAAAATTGAAGAAAGGAGGACCCCGATTGCTGCAGCTATAAAGAATTCAACACCTGAAGGTTCAAAAGAAGAAAGCTTGAAAACAAAGCTAGAGAAGGAGACCAAAAGTTATAAAGAAGATCAAAAGGAACTTCATTCGAAGTAAAGGTACATCTATTACTCATAAAGTTTGAAGAATTCAATACACAGGTGAAGAAAGGATGGGAGATTCTCTTCAAATAGAGAAGTTGGATAGAGAGAACTATCTAGCATGGTCAATGAGGATGGAAGCTCACCTTATGAGCAAAGACTTGATAGGTTATATTACAGGTGAAGAAGAAAAGCCTCAGTTCAGAGATCCTAGTGTTCCAACTAGGGAAGAATTATCAGATTTGAAGACTTGGATGAAGAAAGATGCTCAAGCCAGGAGCATTATCTACATGGCAGTTAATGATTACTTGCTACCTCACATTAGAGGACTTGAAAGTGCAAGTGATATATGGAATGCTTTGGAGGAGCATTTCCAAAACACCACAAAGCCAAGGAAGGCATCCTTGTGGGAAAAATTTACCACATTGAAGAAGAAGGCCTCTCAATCCATCTCAGATTATGTTACAAAAATGAAGGACATTGCAGATGCATTAGGAGCAGTTGATGAAGACATTGAGGAGGATAAATTGGTAAGGCAAATCCTTACAGGTTTGAGAGGTGATGACAAATGGAAGCCATTCATTTTGTCTACTAAATTATCACTAGATCATTTTACTCCTGATTTAAATCAGTTGCTAGGACATATGCTAACCTTTGAGCAGAATGTCAAAGGTAAAAGTGAAAAGCGTGCAGGTCAAGCAATGTATTCAAAGGATAAGAAGAAGAATAGCAAAAGGAAGCAACACGCAAATGAAGATGAAGGTACAACCAGCCAAGCCAACTTCCTAAGAGGAAGAGGAGGTGGCAAAGGTAGAGGAAGAGGCAGGAGTAATAAAGATGGAGTCAAAGCTTGCTGGATTTGTGGTAAGACAAATCACTTAGCTAATGATTGTTGCCATAATACTCAGAGTAATGGTGGATATAATCAGAACTTTAATTGAAGAGGAAAAGGTGGCAAAAATCAAAGAGGTAATTTCAGAGGTAGAGGTAGTAGAGGTTACTTTGGAAGAAATGCAGGTAGAGGATTCCAAAGAGAACAATACAACAATACCTACTACAATTATGCTTCAGATCAGAAGGAGGATTCAACATTGATAATGAATGCAACTTGTGAAAGGCAAAGTGAAGAACAAAGAGTCTTCTACATTGACTCAGGATGTAGCAATCACCTGAGTGGCAACATAGCTTTGATGACTGATTTGGAAAATAAGGTAACTAATCATGTAGTTCAAACAGGTGACAATACAAAGCATAATGTGAAGTCAATTGGATCAGTGAAGGCCAAGGATGGTAGTACTCCCTTGAGTAAGGTTTTGTATGTTCCTACAATTCCTAAGAATCTGATAAGTGTAGGCCAAATTGTTGAGAAAGGTTATGAAGTTAGGTTCACTAATGAAGGAGTGTTTGTGGAAGACCCTAGCAATGGGTATAAACAAATTGTTCAGGGAAGAAAGAAGGAAGACTCTTCACATTGAAGATTCAAGGTAATGTTGGTCATGCCTTGTTCACTTATGGAGGACATAAGATCTCTGAGTTAGATCTTTGGCACAAAAGGCTTGGATATTTCAATGAAAGAGGTATTAAAGATATGGTTAACAATGGTTCAGTGCTTGGATTGCCTAATGTTGCAGGTCAACATATGACATACAGATGTGAGGCATGTCAATTAGGTAAAGCTCATAAGCAATCTTATTCCAAGCATGGTTTTATGTATTCAGAAAAGCTTGATTTGGTACACACAGATGTGTGGGGACCATCAAAGGATTTCAGCATCAATGGTTCAAGGTATTATGTGATTTATGTTGATGATGCTACCAGATGGATCACTATGTGATTAAAGATAAGTTAGAGGTATTCAATACATTCAAACATTATCATGTATATGCAGAGAGAATTACAGGTCATAAGTTGAAGAGACTAAGGTCAGATGGAGGGGGAGAGTATTTCTCTAATGAGTTCTGTGATTACTTGTGGAACACATGTATAAAAAGGGAAATTACTTGCAGGTACTCTCGTCAACAAAATGGTGTAGCAGAAAGGAGGAATAGAACTCTTGTTGAGTTTTCAAGATCCATGATGAAGGAGAAAAATTACCCAAATTATTTGTGGGTTGACTCTGTAAATACAGCTACATATTTGGTCAATAGATTACCATGTAAAGCTTTGCAGGGTATGACACCATATGAGGCATGGTGGAGTAAGAGACCTACTCTAGATCATTGCAAAGTATTTGGATGTTTTGCATATGCATATGTGCCATCTCAATTGAGGCATAAATTGGAACCCAAAGCTGAAAAATATGTGTTCATTGGATATGATGATAAGCAGATGGGATATAGGTTGTGGAGTCCATCCACAAAACAATTTCTTGTGTCTAAGGATGTTACATTTGATGAGCAAGGTACTTTGTATGGAGGTACACTTAATGTTGATGCAGGTGATGAAGAAGTTGTGAATCAAAAGAAAGGTAAATCAAAGGTTCAGATATTTGATGAAGAGGAGAACAATGAAGTATAGGCTGAAGTTGAAGAAGTGCCAAGATTTGATCCAGAATGTGATGAACCAGAGACCTCAAGGAATGGAGAACTCAGAAGGTCATCAATACACAAATGGCAACCTACAAGGTATAGCTATGAGACTTCTTTTTTGGCCACCAAAGATTATGCTTATATTATAAAGGTAGATGAAGACCCTTCTACATATGAAGAGGCAAAAGGTAAGGAAAATTGGGAGAAGGCTATGCAGGAAGAGTATGATGCATTGATGGAGAATGAGACTTGGGATTTGGTTCCTAAACCAAATAGTCAGAAGATCATTGGATGCAAATGGGTCCACAAGACAAAGAGGTTTGCAGATGGAAGTGTGTCTAGGTATAAAGCTAGACTTGTTGTGAAAGGTTTTGCTCAGACATATGGTGTAGATTATGATGAGACCTATAGTCCTGTGGCAAAGATGACAACTATCAGGACACTCATAGCAATTGCTGCATGTAAAGGTTGGAAGTTATGTCAACTAGATGTGAAGAATGCTTTTTTAAATGGTTATATTTTAGATGATGTTTTCATGGAGCAACCACAAGGATACAGAGATGAAAGGTATCCAGATCATGTATGTAAGCTCAAGAGAGCTTTGTATGGTTTGAAGCACACCCCAAGGGCATGGAATTATAGACTTGTGAAGTTCTTGAAAGAACTTGGTTTCCAAGTATCTAAAGTAGATAGTAGCTTGCTTGTTAAAGCAAGTGATGATGGGTTCATTTACATGTGCATATATGTTGATGATATAATTCTTACAGGTACAGATGAGAAAGGCATTCAAGTCCTAAAGAAGCAAATGGAGAAAGAGTTCAAGATCAATGACTTGGGAGACTTGTCATATTTCTTGGGCATGGAGATCTTATACACTCAACATGGAGTGTATGTAACTCAAGAAAGGTACTTGAAGAACTTGTTGATCAAGTTTAAAATGGATGATTGCAGGGTAGCACCTACTCCAATGGAGGTGAATCACAAATTGAGCAGATATGGAGGAGAAGAATTCAAGCACATGAAGCTATATCAAAGTTTGGTTGGAAGTCTGATTTATGCTACTTTAACTAGGCCTGACTTGTCATATGCAGTTGGAGTATTGTCTCAATTCATGCACTGTCCTAGGAAAGAACATTGGATTGCAGGTCAAAGAGTGTTGAGGTACATTAAGGGTACACTCAAAGAGGGTTTGTATTATGGTTTTACATCAAATACAAACATGAAGATTTATAGTGATACAGATTGGGCAGGTAATCCTGATGATAGGAGATCAACTTATGGATACTTGTGTTATGTGGGAGATAAGTTAATTTCATGGTGTTCAAAGAAGTAACACACAGTTGCTTTATCATCTACAGAGGCTGAGTACAAAGGTATGGTGGAAGTTGCAAAGGAAGTTATATGGCTTAAGACTCTTATGAAGAGTTTTGACATCACTCAGAGTACACCCACTATTCATGGTGATGGATAAAGAAATTGAAGTTATACATACTTCAACAAAAGATCAGATAGCTGATATGCTAACCAAGAGCTTGGATGGACCAAAGCTACAGAGGTTCAAAGACATGGCCGGCATAAAGAAGATAGAGAAAACCTCAATTGATGATTGAGGGGGAGCTGTTGGTGCAAGGCAATCAACAATTGAAGTTTTGATGAAGGTTTGGAAGCCAAGGACTGAAGAAAAGATCAAGTTATGAAGCATGAAGGAAGTGCATATCTAGAAGATGAAGATGTGTATACATATGTACATTAATTTAGAGTCAGTTCATCTTATACTTTTGTATGGTCATGAGCTTGTAAATATTTGCCTATATATACAAAGAAAATGTCAGCAAATAAGAGAGAATGTGTATGAACAAGTTTTGAGGAGAATTAGATGTCATTAGACACTTTAGAAGTGAATAGGCTTTCTCTCATCACTCAGATGTAAATTTTTCAGAAATGAAGAAATGTTGCGCCCCATCTTTTTGAGTATTCTCCTTCTGTGTTGAATCTTTTGTGAAATGCTTTTGTACAAGTCTAAGTCTATAGTTGATTGACCTTTGTACAAATTTTCAGCTCCTAGTTGTGATCAGGCTGAGAGAATTGAGTGTTGGAACATTTACATGTGTAAATGGAAAGAAGAGAAGTTGCAGAAGGCGCAACATTCGATGCTAATGTTTTGGTCAGTTCTCCTTCCATAGTGTAAATTTTTGAGCAAGCAAGCACTCATTCTTTAATTTGGAAGGGTGTAAGCTACTATGGCTAAAAGCATTTGCATAAACGGGTTCTAGGTTGAGAGAACCAAGTGTTAGAAGTTACAGGTGTTTGAATCGACTTCTCAGAAGAATAGTTTTAGACATAGGTGACTTGATGAGATCATTTCTCAAGATCTACTGAGTCTTTTGAAATGATTTAGCTTGGAGAAGGTGCGCAAACTTTAGACAACACCTTGTGCAAAGTTTTATAAAAAAATTTACACATTTGATAAGTCAATGAGAGAGTTATGTGCAGCAGACTTTCTGTGTAGTCATCTTCTTCACAGTTTGTTCAAAATTTTGATAATTGAGTATTGATCCTCCAAATTGGTGAAGGTTTTGAGTTACTCTTGATATAGAGGTGCTCTAATTTCAAGAGTAGCTTGTTCTTTTGGAGATTAACACTCTCCATCAATCTTGGAATCTTTTGCAATGTTGGAAGGATATCCAGAAGGTTTACTGATTCAGTTGTGATCAATTCCTGAGAATCAAACTAGAGGCTAAATATCACCTATTGGATATGGTTTCCCATGCCACTATGAAAGTTTAAGTCTTGAACTTTCATTTATGTGATATTAACTCCTATTCTTGAGTTTGGTACAAGATTCATTATTATTGGTCAATCTTTAGATGTTACTAGAGTCATTTAAACATATTTCACCAATCAAAATTATGTTTAAAATCCAAGCATCTATTGATGATTGATCCAATATTAATGCTACTATGAACACATAATTTTTGAACTTTATAGCTTATTTAGGAAAAATTCATGGATTGGAGATCCATTTCTTGGAACTTTCTATTCTTAAATGAAAAGTTCACACTTGCTTCGTCTTTAGGAACTTATCTTATTTCCCAAAGATTGCTTAGCTATTTGCATAATTTACCAGAGATGCAACTATAGAACCTAACATCATTTTATTGACATCAAAGATCAATTGACGTTGAGGTTCAACCTTTGATTTCCATCACTCCTTGGGATGAAATCAAATGAAAACTTATAAAAGCTTCATAGTTTTTCTTGGCACCTTTATTAGAACATCATCATTCCTAGGTCCTATCATATAGTATGAATTTATGTGTATTTTGGGAAGAGTTCATGAATCAATTAAGATCCTCTACTTGGAACAACTGCCTTCCCAAAAATAAATTAATCTCCAACACGGTAGGAGAATGATCTTACATGGAATAGAAGGCTTGACTATTTTATTTTAGTATTTCTCTTTTAGGAAATATCTCAATTCCTAAAAGTCACTTACTGAGATTTCAAGGGAAATACTATTACATGCGCCAAAAACTCCTCTTATCCTGTTATGGGAGTTGGTAAGTTCATTTTGACTACTACTGATGGTAATTCTTTTACATTGTCAGATGGTTTATTTGTGCCAGGGATCAAGACAAATCTGTTATCAATTTTTGCATTAGCCAAGATTATCTTGGTTTTGAAATTTGATGATGGTAGGCGTACAGTTCATGATCTATCAAATGGCGATGTGATTATTGCTTCTGGCATTTTAAGGGTTGTATAAGCTCATAGATTATGAAAATCTATGAATGATTCAACATGTACAATACATGATTCTCAGGCTATGTCAGATGAATTTGGCATGCATGCTTTGGTCATCTGAATTTTTCTAGTTTGCTATGCGTGCAAAAATTTGAAATGGTATCCTCATTGCCCAAACTTGAGGCACCCGGAAAACGTGTTTATGAAGGCTGTATTTTGGGCAAATGCAACATTCCTCCTTTCCAAAAGATGGTTCAGTTCGGGCTACTTAAATATTGTAGCTTGTACGTAGTGATGTCTGCGGTCCTATGCAGAAACCCTCTTTTGGAAATGATCTTTACTTTGTGACTTTCATCGATGATTTTTCTAGGCATGCATGGGTATATCCATTGAAAGCAAAGTTCAATGTATTTATGTGCTTCAAACAGTTTTTGGTTTTGGCTGAAAATCTGTTAGCATGTAAAATGGGCACCCTCCATTCTGATCGAGGGGGGAATATATGTCTTCTGACTTTAATGCATTTTTGGCTGAACATGGGATAAAATATCAGTGTAGAGTGCCATATACACCTCAAGAGAATGGAGTTGCTCAACGGAAGAATAGGTCACTCATGGAGATGGCGAGGTGTATGGTCAAGAGTTAGGCTTTACCACATAATTTTTGGCTTGAGGTTGTTATGTGTGGAACATATGTACTTAACAGGTGTCCCACTAAAGCACTGCAATCTATCACTCCATATCAGGCTTGGCATGGTCGCAAGCCATCTGTTGCTCATGTTTGTGTTTTTGGTTATTTGGCATATGCATTAGTGCCTGAACAGCATCACAAAAAATTGGATGATAAAGCACTAAAATGTATTTTTGTTGGGTATAGTTCTAAAAGAAAAGGTTATCGTCTATATCATCCACATACTAAATGCATTCTAGTTAGCAGTGATGTTGTTTTTGTGGAAGATGCTATTCAGCCCTTACTTTCATGTACTAAGGAGACATTTGTTGCCAAAGACATGTATGATACTTTGTTGCCTCTTTTGATAGGTGGATAGTCTAGTGCTAGTCCTAATGAGGCAACTTCTTAGTCTTTGCAGGTTTCATGTGATGATGTAGGTGATTCCATTTCTGATGCAGATTTACATGATGCACTTGTTGACGAGAGAGTTAATATTGAGCAGGAAAAACTATGCCAAAATGGCTAGTGTAGACTTTGCATGACAGCAAATTAGATGCACCTCTATCATATCGTACTCAATCAGGGTCTTATAGTGCCTCTTTTGCATCAGATTGCTATGGTATGGGTGCCTCTAGTCTTTGTGATGAGACTGAACCTGTTTTGTTTGATGAAGCACAAATATCTGAACATTGGATGGCTGTAATGCAATCTGAATATGATGCTATCATGAAAAATGGTACCTGGTCTTTATGTGACTTGCCTCTTGGCAAGAAGGCCATTGGCACTAAGTGGGTATACAAGCTAAAGCATAAACTTGATGGAGCATTTGATAGGTATAAGTCTAGGCTTGTTGCAAAGGGTTATGCGTAAGAAAGACACATTGATTTTGATGAAACCTTTGCTCCTACTTGCCAAATGACTACTGTTCGTAGCATCTATGCACTTGCAGCTCATCATGGTTGGAATGTACATCAGTTGGACATTAAAAGAGCATTTCTGAATGGTGACTTGCATGCAGAAGTGTATGTTTTTCAGCCCCGTGGCTTTGTGCAGAAAGGGCATGAAAACTAGGTATGCAGGTTAAAGAAGGCATTATATGGTTTAAAGCAAGCACCATGTGCTTGGTATGAAAAGATACATGCCTATCTCATTGCACATGGTTTTGAGAACAGTCCAACTGAAAGCACCTTATATGTTAAGCATGCTAATGATGTGCTTCTGATCATTGTGGTGTATGTTGATGACGTGATGCTCACTGGTCCTCATGACATGCATATTGCTAATTTTAAGGCTGATTCACATGCCTCATTTGAGATGTTTGATTTGAGGCATTTGCATCACTATTTGGGCATTTACTTTATGCAAGTTGATGGTGGAAGGGCTTTGTGTCAAGAGAATATATTGACACATTATTGCACTAATTTGACCTTGAAGACTGTAAGCCTATTGTCACTCCTATGGAGATATGTTTACGATTGAGTCTTCATGATGATGGAGATGCATTTTATGTTATCCTCTATCAGCAGACTCTTCGATGCCTTATTTACTTATGCATTACTCAGTCAGATATTAAGTTTGCTATCTCACAAATGAGCAAGTTTATGCATTGCCCAAGTGTCAAGCATTGGCAGGCGGTTAAGTGCATCTTTTGCTACTTGAGTGGTACCCGACTACTTGGGTTGTTTTATCCCAAGGGAGGATCACTACCACCAGATTTGCATGCTTTTTCTAAATTTGAATGAGTTGGTTGCTATGACACTTGTGTGTCCACTAGTGGCTTTTGCTTCATGCTTGGTAGTTCATGTATATCTTGGTTGAACAAGAACCAGCCTACCATGGCCACTTCTAGTTGTGAGGCTGAGTATAGGGAAACTTTCATAGTGGTTGTTGAGTGTGTGTGGCTTAGATGCCTTATGGCTGATTTGGGTGTTGGTCAGTCTTTTGCCACCACCATCTTCACTGACAATCAGAGCGCATTGGCAGTTGCAAGGAACCCTATGTTCCCATGCTCGCACTAAGCACATTGAGGTGCATTATCATTATGTTAGGGAGAGGTTCTTTGTTGGAGAGTTTAGCTTGGCATATGTGCCCACACAGGAGAACATTGCAGAACTTTTTATGAAGGCTCTGCCTAGGGAGAAATTTGAAGCTTTCCACAAAGCTTTGGCTTACTTCCTTTTGTGGATTGATTCCACATAGCTTCGCACTTTCTTATAGTGCGAGCTCCTTGTTCACCGCATCACTCCAAGGGGGGATTTGTTGATATATTTAGGTAGTGATGTCTGTGAACACTCTAGGACCACCGGGGCACTTTTTTCCCTCTTTAGGAGGTTTTTTTCCCCTTACTCTTATATATGCCTATTGCCCTAACAGGCTACTTATCTTTGTACATTCTAGTGGTAATACATTCAGTATTGTGTGTTGTGCTCCAAGCTTCTTCCTCTTCCTTGTGCTATTTGCGTGCTTCCAGAGACATGTAACTCCAACAAATTTCTTCTCCATACTCTCTCTAGATTATGTTCTTTCTAGAATAGTTTTACAATCCTTCCAAAAAAGGATTTATGGTCAGTAGAGATGTTGTCTTTGACGAGAATGATTCTTGGTTTGAAGTGAATGCAGGAAAGTAAAGTTGCCTTATGACTTGGAAGAGGAATTTCCAAGCCTCACCAAGGAGGAGCCAAACCAGATTGAAGACATCAACTCAGATGATGAAGACATCATCAACCTAGAAGAATTCAAGACATGGAAATCCAAAGGCAAAGTCAAGATGAAGAAGTTGGAGGATATACCTGAATCATCCAACAAAGCAATATGAAGATCACGAAGGGAAAGCAAGAAGCCAATCAGATATGGGTATGACACTTCTTTAGTTACTAAACATTCTGTTTATCTTGCAAAAGACTTGTCATTTGAAGAACCATCATCATATGAAGAGGCAAAGACCAAGGCATAATGAAAGGAAGCTATGGATGAAGAAATTGAAGTACTCAAGGAGAATGATACTTTGGAGCTAGTGGCAAAGAAGGATTCTATGAAGGTAATTGGTTCTAGATGGATTTACAAGAACAAGAAAAATTTTGATGGGTCAATAAGCAGGTACAAGGCTAGAATTGTGCCTAAGGGTTTTGCATAAACCCAAGGAGTTGATTATGAACAAACCTTCTCACTTGTGGTGAAAATGCCAAGCATTGGTATTGGTAAGTGTGGCTGCATCAAAGAATTGGAACATGTACCAATTGGATGTAAAAAATGCATTTCTAAATGGCTGGATTTCAGAGGAGGTGTACATGTCTCAACCTCCTGGCTATGATGAACCAAGCAAGGTAACATATGTGTGTAAATTGAACACAGATCTTTATGGATTGAAGCAGGCACCTAGGGCATGGAACCATAGGTTGATTACATATCTTCAAGATCAAGGATTCATCATGAGTAGAGCAGATACTTCTCTCTTCATTAAGAGAAGTAATTCAGAGGTGATATACCTATGTGTGTATGTTGATGATATCATACTTAAAGGTAATGATGCTAATGGAATCAAATAGATTAAGAATCAAATGATGTAAGAATTCAAAATCATATATCTAGGGTCACTAAAGTATTTTCTTGGACTTGAGTTAGTCTATACTAACTCTAGAATTTACATTACACAAAGAAAGTATGTACAAGACATGTTAAGAAGTTTCATTTGCAGGATTCCAAGGTAGCAAGCACTCCAATGGAGGTAAATCAAAATTTAAGTGCTCATGAAGGTGATGTGCTTGATAACATTGCAGGATACCAAAGCATAGTGGGAAGCTTAAACTATGCTACATTGACAAGGATTGATATTACTTATGGAGTAAGTGTCTTAAGTCAATTTATGCACAAACCTAGAGCACCTGACTTGGAAGCTACCAAGAGGATTTTGAAGTACCTTAAGGGCACTCAAAATCAAGGATTATACTTTCCTTATACTTCAGATTTAGACATCAATATATAATCAGATGCAGATTGGGTAGGTTGCAAAGATGATAGGAGGAGTACCTCAGGATATCTATCTTTTGCAAGTGATAAGTCTATATCATGGTCTTCCAAGAAGCAACCCACTGTTGCCTTATCTTCAACAGAGGTAGAATACAGAGGATTGACCAATGCTACTCAAGAGGCCATATGGATCAGATTGCTATGCACAGATTTGGGTTTGCGTACTAGATCTCCAATGATTTTTGGAGATAATACAAGTTCCTTACATCTTGCAGCAAACCTATTTATCATGCTAGGACCAAACATATATAGGTCCACTACCATTATGTGAGAGAGAAGCTATTGAACAAGGAAATTCAGTTGGCATATGTATCAACCAATATGCATTGTGCATATTTATTGACCAAAGCACTTGATGGTACTAAACTTTGCAGGTTTAAAGCTATGATTGGGTTGCAAGACATTCAATAGAAGCGAAGAAGAAGACCAAGCCTAGGTGTTTGGCTTGAGGGGGAGCTGTTGGTGCAAGTGCGAAGCCTACATACTTGGCAAGGCATGAGAAGATCTTATGTAGAATGGTTGAAGTTCCATGAGAACCATTGCTATGAATTCTTTACTTTTACCATTTGTAAAAGTGTATTTGACTTGGAGGAATATTTGTAGCTACCACTAAACTGGTAAAGTTTGTTAGTTAGAAAAGCTACGACTTCATTTGAAGAGAATATCTCCTAGATTAGGGGATCACTTTTTAGTGAGAGCCAAAGTGAATTCAAATTCAAATTTTGAATGGAACATCTATAAAACATGAATGTAAAAGACTCGTGATAGAGATCACTCCAATTCAGAGGCATTAGTTGATCATATTGTAAGAGAGTGAGGCTCACTTCATAGCCTACACCTCTATCTATCATTGAGCATTGATTATCATGCCAATGATCATGTACAACATTTTTCTATAATACAATAGATCATTCGTTATATCTGTTGACTGTTATTGTCACTCAGAATAGTCACTTTGTATTACTCATATCTGAGTCATTCCTTGATCATTTTCAATGTTCTATAGCTTGTTGGAATCTACTCTAAGTCCTCTACATGTTTAAAAGTTTTGAAGACATTCCGTTCAGCAAATTTGGAGAAAAGCGCATCGAAGTACCCACTATTCAAACTCTGCACAGGTCCTAAAAAATTGGGGGTAATGCTACACTTGCTAAATTGATTGCTCTATGTATAGTCAATCATTGTAAATGATTCCACTTGGAATCATTAGCTCATTAGATTAATTTGTTACCTCCAAAAGAAATTTTTCTATCTCCTACTATACTGGAAGCACTGAGCTTAACAAGCAGGAGGTGTGTGAACCAAAATAGAAGCTTTTCATTGATTCTTGAATTTGGAAGTAGTATGTTTTGTATCAAACATTACTTGCATCATTTCCTAAGTACATAGGCACTTATTTAGTGTCATTGGAAAGATAAGAGGGCCTACAACTCAACTCTGAAGCTAAAAAGGGCTGGTACAAAGTAGGGATTAGCAATACCAACTCATTTTCTAGAGTGTCCATCCATCTTTCCCAACAAAGGCTAGTGTGAGATAGAAAATTAGATGCACCTCTATCATATTGTACGTGTATAGGATCTCATAATGTTTCTTTTGCATCAAATTTCTATGCAATGGCTGCCTCTGGTTTTTGTGATTAGAATGAGCCTATTTCTTTTGATGAAGCACAAAATTCAAAGAATTGGATGGCTATTATGCAATCAAAATATGATGACATTATGAAAAATGGTACGTAACCTTTATGTGATTTGCCTGTAGGAAAAAAGGCCATCACACTATCTGGATATACAAGTTGAAAAAGATTATGCTCAAGAGGGAGGCATTTATTTTGATGAGACCTTTTCACCCACATGCCAAATGACCACCGTTCATAGCATTTGTGCACTAGCAGCTCATCATGCTTGGAGTGTACATCAGTCGGACATTAAAACTACATTTTTAAATGGTGAATTATCTGAAGAAGTGTATGTATTTCAACCTCATGATTTTATACAAAAAGGGCATTAACATAAATTTGGAAGGTTGAAAAAGGCATTATATGGTTTGAACCAAGCACCATGTGTTAGGTGTCAAAAGATTGATGCCTACTTGATTGCACATGGGTTTGAGAACAATCCAACTAAGAGCACTTTATATGTTAAGTATGGAGATGATATAATTCTAATCATTGTTATGTATGTTGATGATATGCTGCTCATTGGTCCTAATGAGAAGCAAATTGCTAAATTTAAGGCTGATATACATGCATCTTTTGAGACTTTAGATTTGGGGCATTTGCATCATTATTTGAGCAGTCATTTTATGCAAGTTGATGGGAAAATATCTTTGTGTCAAACAAAATATATTGAAACATTATTACAATGTTTTGGCCTTGAAGATTGTAAAACTATTGCCATTTGAGTCTTCATGATGCTAGACATGCATTTGATGCTATTCTCTATATGTAGGCTATTGGATGCTTGATTTACTTATGCATAAATTGGCTTGATATTCAGTTTATTGTCTCTTAGATGCAGGTTTATGCATTGCCTAGGTGTCAAGCATTTGCAACCGGTTAAGCACACCTTTCACTACATGAGTGGTATGAAATTCCTTGGATTGTTTTATATCAAGAGGGGATCATAACCACCAAATTTACATGCTTTTTCTAACTCAGACTGTGCTTGTTGCTATTACACTCGTGTGTCCACTAGTGGTTTTTGCTTCATGCTTGGTAGCTCATGCATATCTTGGTAAGCAAGAAGAAGCCTATTGTGGCCACTTCTAGTTGTCAGGTTGAGTATAGGGAAACTTTCAGAGTGATGGTTGAGTGTGTGGATTAGATGCCTTTTGGTTAATTTGGGTGTTAGCTAATCTTATTCCACCACCATCTTCATCGGTAGTCAAAGTCCTTTGATAGTTGTGAAGAGCCTTGTGTTTGATGTTGGCACAAAGCACTTTGAGGTGCATTATCATTATGTTAGGGACACGTTCTCTATTGGAGAAATCAATTTGGTATATGTGCCCACACACGATAACCTTGAAGACCTTTTCACAAAGGCTCTGCCTAGGGAGAAGTTTGAAGCTTTCCCCAAAGATTTGGGCTTACTTCCTTTTGTGGATTGATCTCTTTCCACATAGCTTGACACTTCCTTATACATGAGTACTGCTAGCTCCTTGTTCACGACATCACTCCCAAGGGGGATTTGCTGATATATTTTGGTAGTGATGTGTGTGGACACACTTAGGACCATCGAGGAAGTTTTTTTCCCTCTTTAGGAGTTTTTTTTTCCTCAGCTTGTATATATGCATATAACCCTGTAGAGCCCTAACCGGTTGAAACTAAAGGTGCAAAGTATTTTTTTCTCTTAAGGTTCAAAGGATAAATTTAAAATCTTAAGGTGCAAAAGTAAAGAATTAAAAGGAAAGGTGAAGGTGGAAGGCCACGTACGCAAAGGTGGAAATGGGCCGCCCAATCAAAAATTTTATTTTGAAAGTCACTCTTGTTCTAAAGTCACTACAGGACAAAGTAGCGAGTCGTTGAGGACCAGTTCAAAAAGACAATCTTGGGACATTGAAAGGACACCAAGATTGTATTGCAGTTAGAGTGCGCGAACCGGCGGACTCAACAAAAGAAGGACAAAGGCTATTCTTGGGCACATTGAGAGCTAGGAGCAAGGGAGAGCTTCGGAGGAAGCAAGAGAGGAAGCAAGAAGAGCCTCCAGTGTGCGACGACATTCAAGAGTGCAAGAGGTGTCAAGAGGAAAGTGTGCAGAGCAGGCGGGTTGGATTCCAAGAGTCTCAAGGTCTATTTCGTGTGTGCGCCGTGATATCAATTCCTTAGCTTGGTGGAAGCTTAGTGCAAGGTGTGCACAAGGGAAGCGGGAAGCAAGTGAAGGATTGGTGCAGGAGAGGCCGCTGCTAGAGGACTTGAGATAATTGGTCTTCAGTAATGGATATTCTCTGAAGTTGTATTTAGTCATTGATTAGACTGTGTGCAGTCATTGTAATTGTTGAAAGATAATCAATATTCAAGGTTTCCAAGAGTATTCCTTTGCAGAAGTCCTCACTGTTATTCCATTTTCATCATCTCCTTTTTCTCCTACAAACCCTCAAACTCCTTCTTGTCCACGAATCCCCAACAAATTTGGCACGCACGGTGGGACATCCAAGGAGCTTTGAGCATAGGAGACTATATATTGCCATTGGAGGACAATATTCCAGTGTCGACAACATTACTCCAGTGGGCCAAAAGGTACATACTTTTATCAAGTGTCTCATTTTAAGTGGACTATGAATAGCTCATGACCGCGACCCGGTCACAAACCTTGAGAATCAAGTGCAAGCAGACAAGAAGAAAGACGAACAGAAGATCATCGAGTCCACTTTCATCGACTTCATCGGTAGGAAGCATGACAGGACAGGTGGACCTAGAAATCTTGCTCTCCAGATTAAACATAAAATTTCCCTCCTTCAGAGGTTTAGCCCATGAGGACCCAGATGAGCACATTCGACGATTTCTTGCATTATGTAAGACTAGGGGGCTAATGGGTAGGGAAGATTCTTTCTTGATACTCTTCCCCGCCACATTGGAAGGTCTGGCAGACAAGTGGTTTAGCCAGTTTGCTGAAAATCACTTTACCTCTTGGGATTTGATGAAAGAGGCCTTTAAGAATCAATTTCAGCATGGCAACATGGCTGAGATCATTATAGAAGAATTGGAAAACTTGAAGTTGGGTCCAGAAGAGAAGTTCCCCGAATTCGTGACCAGGGCCAAAGCATTAATGGCTAAACTACCGGATCCACCACACGACTTCTTTGTCAAGAAGTGGTTAGCCAAACCTTTACCTGTGGTCACCCAATGCAAAATAAAAGAGTTAGTGCTACCTACTGCCTCTGTTGAGGAGTTCATCAATACGGCCACCCGCTTGGAACAGATAAGGCACCAGTATGGTGCAACTTCTTCCCAACCATCATATGGTACAGAACTGGAGGACCCAGTGAGCCAATTAAGAAGGGAACTAGAGGGCTTGAAAAGGAATAAGCCCTATACAGAGGAGGAGACTACTGTAGCTCAGCTGAGAAGAGAGATTGAAGCCCTCAAGCCCCAAAAGGAAGAGGAAGCCCAAGCAGAGGAACTAGCTCAGCTGAGGCAGGAGTTGCAAGAACTAAAAGGAGGCGGCATTAAGAACGGACTCTGGTGCTCCATGTGCAGCAAGCAAGGACACATAGTAAGTGAATGTCCTTTGCTAAATGTGACTTGTCAATTATGCAGGAAGATTGGGCATGAGGCCCATGAATGCCAAGTAAGGGGAATGCCGACAACGACATACTGGACACAAGGAGGGCTCTTGCCACCAGCAAATGTAATGGCAGCAGCAACAAACCAAGGTAATAACTATAATCCTAGATCGAGAACTAACCTTGCAAATGGGCCTAGAAGGCCAATTATTTGCTTCAGATGTGGAGAATGTGGGCACTACCAATCTAGGTGCACCCTTCCGGAAAATGCACCTCCTTGCAGGAATTGTCCAGAGGCCAGAGATCACTATACAAACTGTTGTCCTAAGAATCAAGCCTCTACTTCCGGACCCCATCTCCAAATGATCTCTGTATTCAAGGAGGAGACATTACCTCAGGTGAATGAACCCTCACCATCCACTAGAGTGGTACAATTAGAAGAACTCGAATCTTTTGCAGTACAGACAAGAAGCAAGGGAACGGCAAAAGTGGTAGAAAATCAAGAATTGATAATTAAGGAATTGAACAAAGACAGAGTTGCAATTGAAGACAAAGATACTACAAGTACAGACACAAACCACAATGAATGTCTCACAGGCACCAGTGATGCCATTGGGCATGCCTTCAACAGGGCTCAAGAAGAGTTTGGCAAAGCAAATGAAGCTCACTTTCTTAAAGAGTCAGAGGCTTCAAAACTACTCAAGTCAATGAAGAAGGAGGTTAGTATTTTTGATTTAATAAAGATGGATGGGAAATTCAGGTCAGAATTATTGCAAATAATTGATGAGGCTTCTACGACAAGCTTAGTGGCTAAGACTGCTATCTTACATAAAGGGATAATTAGGGGGGAAGCACCCCTTACAGATTATAAAAGCCCTCGGCTTACAATATCAATCAAGGGTCATGAATTTCAAGGTGTTATTGTAGATGGTGGTTCTGGCATTAACTTGATGCCTGAACATACCATGAAAAGGATTGGACTCCACCCTTCAAGACCTGCAAATTTCACGGTTACTTTGGCAGATCAGAGCAAAGTAAGGCCCTTGGGGGTAATCCCAAAAGTTCCACTTGAAGTACAAGGTAATCTATTCATTCTAGATTTTGTGGTTTTAAGATTGCCCCAGGTTGAAGGAGGATTTCCTCTCTTAATTGGAAGACCTTGGCTGAGGCATGCCAGTGTCATTCATGATTGGGGTAAGGACACTATGTGGGTACAAAAGAAAGGGCAGGAGCTGACACAAATTCATTTAGAAGAAGGCCCAGACAATCAAGGAAACACTAGTATGATGCAAACAGTGAGCATTTGCATGGAAACAGAAGCGGAGGATCAACCCCAAATAGATTTTGAGGAAGAAGAGGATATTTTAAGTTGGCTTCAGGCCGGCAACTCTTCTTCTTGTTTTGGAATTTTTCTTGATAATCCTGGCACGATTGGAGGCTATGATGAAGACAAGGGAAAGGTCCAGGTTGATGGATTGGGAGAGCCCATCACTGACCACAGAAGGGGTAGGAAGATACCCCTCAAATACAAATTGGAGGAGGATGTGTCAACATCAGATAACGAAGTTTCCAAAGCTAAAAACAAGGTAAAAAATTCTAAGGTTGAATGTTCTTTCCCAATTCAAGAAATCCCTGCAGGATGGATGCAGGACAAGGAGGAACACATCGAAGTCCAAAATACACCTGCTTATGAAGCAATGCACGAAAAGCTAGTAGAAGAAGACAAGGAAGCAGATGCACACGGAGATAATATGGTAACAAGAAATCCGGTCCAAGAAGTACACTTATGCACTCAAAACAATAATCAACCAGTTCTGGTGGCCACTTGGTTGTGGAGCCACCCACAGCTCCTGGAAAAGGTAAAATCATTCTTGACCCAGTATGCAGATGTTTTTGCCTGGCATTATAAAGACTTAGAAGGAGTGCCTGCATCTTATGGAGAGCACAGAATTCCTCTGGTTGATGGAGCCAGACCCATCAGAGGAAGGAGTTATAGACTTAATCCAAAGTATGCCGAAGCTGTCTATGTGGAAATCCAAAAGATGGAAGATGCAGGAATCATCATTCCTGTGGAACACTCAGAGTGGCTCTCGCCTATGGTTATAGTACCAAAGAAGAATACTAATAAAATCAGAATTTGTGTGGACTTTAGAGCTCTCAACAAGGTGACCATTCCAGATGGGTTCCCTATGCCTTTTGCAGAACAGGTCATTGAAGAAGTGGCTGGGCATGCACTATATAGTTTTATGGATGGATTCAGTGGCTATAATCAAATATCAATACACCCAGAGGATCGTGAAAAGACTGCTTTTATCACACCTTGGGGAACGTATGTGTATGTAAAAATGCCATTCGGGCTCAGAAACGCTCCAGCCACATTTAACAGAACGATCAATCTCATTTTTGGCCCCCTATTGCTGGAATCACTTAGAATCTTCATGGATGACTTCTCTTCATTTTCAGGATCTCACAAGGAAACTCATCTAGATTGTTTGGACCAGCACTTGAGGCAGCTGCAGAATATTTTCCAAAGATGCAGAGAAACTAAGTTAAAGCTCAATCCAAATAAATGTCATTTCCTTGTGACAGAAGGAACCCTTTTAGGACATGTGGTATCGGCTAAAGGTATGGCCCCAAATCCTGACAAAATTCTTTCTATATTAAAGTTACCTAAACCTAAATCTCCTAAAGAGATCCAGAGTTTCTTGGGGCATACCGGTTATCATAGAAGGTTTATAAAAATGTATGCAGAGATAGCTAGACCTCTGACTAGACTCACAGGTAAGGAAGTACCTTTCAAATGGGAAGAAGAGGAGGAAAAAGCATATCAGACATTACGGTCACGGTTAGTGTGTGCTCCTATCTTGGTCACCCCGGAGTGGTCAAAAATCTTTCATATACATGTCGATGCCAGTGCATATGCAGTGGGGGCAGTTCTGACTCAACCCAGTGAAGAATTTAAAATGGACAGGCCAATTCAATATGCAAGTAGAATCTTGACCAAGGCTGAAAGGAATCACAGTACTACCGAAAGGGAAGCACTAGCAATGGTCTTTGCCGTCCAAAAATTCCGCCATTACTTATTGGGGGTAAAATTTATTATTATATCAGATCACCAACCACTAAAATACCTCCTCAACAAACCCCAGGCAACTGGCAGAATATGGAGGTGGGTATTGTTGTTTCAAGAGTTAAAAATTTCATTAAAACTGGATTGTATCCAGAAAAGACTAGTGCCGTACAAAAGAAGAGCCTGCTAATCAAGAGTAGACCATATACTTTCATCCAAGACAAATTGTACAGACAAGGCAAAGATGATCGGTTCAGGAAGTGTTTGGAAGAAGAAGAAGTGAGGGAAGTCCTTCACTCTGCACATGAAGGAACAGGTGGTGGGCACCTCCCAGGACATATTATGAGTCAGAGGATATTGGATGAGGGTCTATGGTGGCCTACAATTTTCAGGGATGCAGATGAATGGGGTAAGGCATGTGATATTTGCCAAAGGTGTGGACCTAAGCCAACAAAGCAGAGAAATAACCCCTTGGTTATTTCCACCTCCTGGCAACCATTTGAGAAGTGGGGGCTAGATTTTGTAGGGCCCATCTACCCTCCCGCTTTTCCAAAAAGAGAAAAATATCTCCTGATAGCAACAGATTATGCAACAAAGTGGGCTGAAGCTATTGCCTCCACAGATTGCACTGCCCAAACTGTTGCTGATTTCATTTATAGTAACATCATTTGCAGGTTTGGTTGTCCACTTGAAATTTGTACTGATCAAGGTACCCATTTTGTCAATAAAGTCCTGCAAGAAATCTTCAACAGGTACAGAATTCTTCATAGGACCTCTTGTGCTTACTATCCACGAGCAAATGGACAGGCTGAGTCTACAAATAAGGTTCTAATTTCAATGTTAAGAAAGGAGTGTATGTTGCAACCCACTTCATGGGGCAGTGCGTACTTAGGTACACTTTGGGCATACAGGTTAGCCTACAAAGAGGCCACTGGATATTCCCCATTCCAACTGGTTTATGGCATATTACCCATCGAGCCCTTTGAATTTTTACATGGATCGCCTAAGATAGCATTCATGCAGGGAAAGAAAGATTGTGATGTCTCTTAGAGGCTAGGAGCTTTAAATAAAGTGGAGGAGATTCGTCTACTAGCAACCAAACAATTGATAGAGACTCAGATGAAACGGAAGGAGGCACATGATCGACATCTGTGGAAAAACAACATCGAGGCAGGCATGTTAGTTCTTCTCCATAAACCTAACCCTCCTACGACTGCAAAAGGGAAATGGATCCCTCACTGGGAAGGACCTTTTCGCGTGCTGAAGATATTGCATTGGGGTGCTGTGCAATTGGAAACCCTCGTTGGCAACACTCTACCTTTAGTAAACATTTCCAGACTCAAGGCTTATTATCAAGTGTCGTAACCATTGTAGTTTCATTTATTTTGTTCCTGATGGTTTTGGTTTGGTTTATTAGGTAACAAAACTCAAAAACTCACGCGTTTTCTTCTTTTGGCTCCATTTTTTTCTAATTTTCCTCATTTATTTTATCCACTCAATCTTTTCAAATTCATCACTAAATAAAAAATGGGCGTCAATTTTTTGAATGGCTCTTAATTTTACTCAGTAACTTTCAATTATGCCCTTTCCTTTGTTTATCTCTCGGATGGATGAGATTAACATTGGCATCTCCTCTCTTTTTGAACTACCTTTTATGCTACACCATTCCTTGCTGTGAGGTAAGCCCTTCATCCCCCTTGCTATATAAGAAGAACATTCATTCCTCCCATCTTAACTAAGAAGTCTATGCAATACCCGAGCGCTGACCCTCTAAATCGCCCAGCCACCAACGAGAAGCCTACATTGATCCACCAATGCCACCAGCAACTTATCCCCACATGGCCACAAATACAAAAGAAAACAAAAACCCGTGGGCCTCATCCTCCACCGCCCCCTCCCTCCTCCTCGACCCCCGCGCGCCCCCCCTCTTCCTACCACCCGTCCACCCCCTCCCAACACCTCAACCCCCCGCACACCACCACCCCCCTCATCCCCTCCAACCCCCTCAACCCCCTCCCCAACCCTTCCCTCAGCACCCCCGCGCGCCCCCCTCTTCCTACCACCCCTACACCCCCTCCCAACACCTCAACCCCCCGCACACCACCACCCCCCTCACCCCCTCCAACCCCCTCACCCCCCCCAACCCCCTCAACCCCCTTCCCAACTCTCCGCCTCCAACCCCACCGCACCCCTCCCTCCTCCTCGACCCCCCGCGCGCCCCCCTCTTCCTACCACCCCTCCACCCCCTCTCAACACCTCAACCCCCCGCACACCACCACCCCCCTCACCCCCTCCAACCCCCTCAAACCCCCTCCCCAACCCTCCCCTCGGCACCCCCGCGCGCCCCCCTCTTCCTACCACCCCTACACCCCCTCCCAACACCTCAACCCCCCGCACACCACCACCCCCCTCACCCCCTCCAACCCCCTCAACCCCCCTCCCCATCCCTCCCCTCGGCACCCCGCAGCGCCCCACCCCCCTCACCCCCCCCCAACCCCCTCCACCCACCTTCCCAACTCTCCGCCTCCAACCCCACCGGACCCCCTCCCTCCTCCTCGACCCCCCGCGCGCCCCCCTCTTCCTACCACCCCTCCACCCCCTCCCAACACCTCAACCCCCCGCACACCACCGCCCCCTCCCTCCTCCTCGATCCCCCGCGCGCCCCCCTCTTCCTACCACCGCTCCACCCCCTCCCAACACCTCAACCCCCCGCACACCACCACCCCCCTCACCCCCTCCAACCCCCTCAACCCCCCTCCCCAACCCTCCCCTCGGCACCCCGCAGCGCCCCCCCTCTTCCTACCACCCCTCCACCCCCTCCCAACAACTCAACCCCCCGCACACCACCGCCCCCTCCCTCCTCCTCGACACCCCGCGCGCCCCCCTCTTCCTACCACCCCTCCACCCCCTCCCAACACCTCAACCCCCCGCGCACCACCACCCCCCTCACCCCCTCCAACCCCCTCAACCCCCCTCCCCAACCCTCCCCTCGGCACCCCGCAGCGCCCCACCCCCCTCACCCCCCCCAACCCCCTCAACCCCCCTTCCCAACTCTCCGCCTCCAACCCCACCGCATCCCCTCCCTCCTCCTCAACCCCCCGCGCGCCCCCCTCTTCCTACCACCCCTCCACCCCTCCCAACACCTCAACCCCCCGCACACCACCACCCCCCTCACCCCCTCCAACCCCCTCAACCCCCCTCCCCATCCCTCCCCTCGGCACCCCGCAGCGCCCCCCCTCTTCCTACCACCCCTCCACCCCCTCCCAACAACTCAACCCCCCGCACACCACCACCCCCTCCCTCCTCCTTGACACCCCGCGCGCCCCCCTCTTCCTACCACCCCTCCACCCCCTCCCAACACCTCAACCCCCCGCACACCACCACCCCCCTCACCCCCTCCAACCCCCTCACCCCCCCCCAACCCCCTCAACCCCCTTCCCAACTCTCCGCCTCCAACCCCACTGCACCCCTCCCTCCTCCTCGACCCCCCGCGCGCCCCCCTCTTCCTACCACCACTCCACCCCCTCCCAACACCTCAACCCCCCGCACACCACCACCCCCCTCACCCCCTCCAACCCCCTCAAACCCCCTCCCCAACCCTCCCCTCGGCACCCCCGCGCGCCCCCCTCTTCCTACCACCCCTACACCCCCTCCCAACACCTCAACCCCCCGCACACCACCACCCCCCTCACCCCCTCCAACCCCCTCAACCCCCCTCCCCATCCCTCCCCTCGGCACCCCGCAGCGCCCCACCCCCCTCACCCCCCCCAACCCCCTCAACCCCCCTTCCCAACTCTCCGCCTCCAACCCCACCGCACCCCCTCCCTCCTCCTCGACCCCCCGCGCGCCCCCCCTCTTCCTACCACCCCTCCACCCCCTCTCCACCCTTCTGCCCCCCGACAGTGCCTAATTCCAACCCCCTCACACCATCAAACCCCTCTGCCCGCTGCCCCGCCATCGCCCGCCCCACACCACCCCGTCACACCAACTCAACCCCCGCACACCTCAACCCCCTCCCTCCTCCTCGACCCCCCGCGCGCCCCCTCTTCCTACCAACACCCTCCACCCCTCAACCTCCATCGACCCTCTACCCCGCTGCCCCGCCCCTCACCCCCTCCAACCCCCTCAACCCCCCTCCCCATCCCTCCCCTCGACACCCCGCAGCGCCCCCCCTCTTCCTACCACCCCTCCACCCCCTCCCAACAACTCAACCCCCCGCACACCACGGCCCCCTCCCTCCTCCTCGACACCCCGCGCGCCCCCCTCTTCCTACCACCCCTCCACCCCCTCCCAACACCTCAACCCCCCGCACACCACCACCCCCCTCACCCCCTCCAACCCCCTCACCCCCCCCCCCCAACCCCCTCAACCCCCTTCCCAACTCTCCGCCTCCAACCCCACCGCACCCCTCCCTCCTCCTCGACCCCTCGTGCGTCCCCCTCTTCCTACCACCCCTCCACCCCCTCCCAACACCTCAACCCCCCGCACACCACCACCCCCCTCACCCCCTCCAACCCCCTCAAACACCCTCCCCAACCCTCCCCTCGGCACCCCCGCGCGCCCCCCTCTTCCTACCACCCCTACACCCCCTCCCAACACCTCAACCCCCCGCACACCACCACCCCCCTCACCCCCTCCAACCCCCTCAACCCCCCTCCCCATCCCTCCCCTCGGCACCCCGCAGCACCCCACCCCCCTCACCCCCCCCAACCCCCTCAACCCCCCTTCCCAACTCTCCGCCTCCAACCCCACCACACCCCCTCCCTCCTCCTCGACCCCCCGCGCGCCCCCCCTCTTCCTACCACCCCTCCACCCCCTCTCCACCCTTCTGCCCCCCGACAGCGCCTAATTCCAACCCCCTCACACCATCAAACCCCTCTGCCCGCTGCCCCGCCGTCGCCCGCCCCACACCACCCCCTCACACCAACTCAACCCCCGCACACCTCAACCCCCTCCCTCCTCCTCGACCCCCCGCGCGCCCCCTCTTCCTACCAACACCCTCCACCCCTCAACCTCCATCGACCCTCTACCCCGCTGCCCCGCCGTATCCAGACCCACCCCACCCTCTCCCACCACCTCAACCCATCAATTCCCCTCCCCCTGCATAGGCTTTCTTTTGTTACATTTCTTCTCCCCATTTCCATCAATGGCTGACCCCTCCGCTCCGGGTGCTATTTCCGATCCTCCGTCCCAGCTTCCTCCAAACCTTCACAATCCATCCTCTCCCACCTCCGCGATTCCTTCTGACCATCCCAATCCACCTCCTCCCTCATCGGCAGAACAATCTGTTCAAGCTAACCCAACGCCTCCTACTACCCTTGATATTCCTATTTATTCCATCCACTCTGATTCCACCGACCTTTATTCCCCACCTCCTATCCCGCACCCTCCTTCTCCTTCCCAATCTATGTCTCATTCATCCCACCCCTCTTCACCAACCGGGGATTATATGCGCCTGTTTCTCCCACCTGACTTAAACCTGCAAATCCGCATGCATTTATCAATACCTACCATTGCCCTTCGTCAAATGTTTTCCATTGAGGATCTTCAGCAGGCGGGCTTGTGGGGCTTGGCTAATGTTTTCTTCAATAACCCAGCCAATTTTACCCAGGTTTATGAAGCTATCCGCCTCTTCCCTCATTTTAGAACCGGCACTCTCTTCATCCCAGACATTGCCGCCAGTATTGGGTCACCCCTATTACATTTTCGTGCTCCCCCTTTCCTATACTCTGGACTGTCTGCCTCGGCTACTATTGCCTTTTGTACCACACACTTTCAAAGTAATGCTAGGTTTTCGCTCCGCATGACCACCCTTCTCAATGCGTTCATCTTTTTCTTCTTACTACGTAGTCAAACTTCTTCGCTTCCCTGGTCAGATATTCGTATCGCCGATCCGCTTTTCTGCTTTCTCCATAGCCGCCCTTACCCTTACGCAACCCTCATTTATAGTTCCTTAACTTTGCACTCCCGTCGACTCCGCGAGGCTATCTCTAGAGGCTCTCATGCATTTTCCATCTATTCTGCACCCTTCTTAGCTTGGCTCTATCACATTCCCGCACAATCTGCCCACAATGTTGCTTATCTCCCTACCCACCCTGGGCTACCGTCCATTGCTCCATCTCCCTCCCCCCCTCTAATCTCAATTGACTCAGCTTCCGCATCGACACCCGCATCCGCACCCCCTGATGTAACCTCCTTCCCTCCCCAATCTTCTTCACCTATCCCTACTGCATCTACCACTTCTCCATTCATGACTACCCCTCCTGACGTAACCTCCTTCCCTCCCCAATCTTCTTCACCTATCCCTCCTGCATCTACCACTTCTCCATTCATGACTACCCCCCCTGACGTCCCCTACTTCACTCCCCAATCTTCTTCACCTATCCCTCCTGCATCTACCACTTCTCCATTCATGACTACCCCCCCTGACGTCCCCTACTTCACTCCCCAATCTTCTTCCCCTATCCCACCTGCATCTACCACTTCTCCATCCATGCCTACCCCTCCCCTTATACCTAGACCTCCCCTCTCTTCAGCTTTCACGCCACTCATTCAAACACGGCTCAACCCTCAAAACCCCACCTGTATGCCCCCACTTCCCCCGGTTTCCACCTCACCCACTATCATTAATATCCCTATCAGTCACCCACTTCCCTCCCCCAATCCTTCCCTTCCAAATCCATCTTCCATTCCCACCCTTCCTCCTCCTCCGCAAGTCATTTCCCCTTCCCCTCCTCCTCCTCCTCCACCGGCCAATCCCCCTCCGCATTTCTACCTCCCATCAACCCCTTCTTTTTTGCAATTACTACAGGACGCGAGTGTAGTCGCTCTCGGCAATGCTCAGGCGTCCCAGATTTCCTTGGATTCGGTATCGGCCGCCGCTTCGGTTCACCAGCAGTATATCTCAACAATAGAAAACATCAATCGCATGGCCAACTCTCAATGGCATTCTCTCACCGAAACGGCGCGATTGCTCAAAGAAGAGAGAGATCATTATCGCGATATGGCCGACTCTGCGATGAAAGCCTTAGAAGATCTTCAAAATCGCTCCAACTTAGGGCTTTGTGCTAATGCTGCATGCCGACGTATCCGCAGGGAAAGGGATCATCTTAGGCAATGCCTTAGTTCGCTACAGCATACGATCGAACAAGCTTCTGCTCCTTTACCACCCTCTCCACCAACTTCGGCTGACAATCTCAATCAACCTACACAATAAATTGCCATCCACAGTATAAATAAATTGCTCATCCACAGTCATAATAATTGCTCTTAGATTCCATTATCGCTTTGTCAATAATTTACTCCTCCCATTGATTTCTAAATAATTCTTGTAGGGTGCCTTATATTTTTTCTTCACTCAATAATATACACACCCTTTACCTTTTTTCTTGCCTCCGTTTCGTTGTTTTCATGTCTGTGTCTTTGCAATTTCTCAGTTTTGTATTGCTGTTGTCTCTCCGGGACGGAGAGATCTTTAGGTGGTGGGCATCTGTAGAGCCCTAACCGGTTGAAACTAAAGGTGCAAAGTATTTTTTTCTCTTAAGGTTCAAAGGATAAATTTAAAATCTTAAGGTGCAAAAGTAAAGAATTAAAAGGAAAGGTGAAGGTGGAAGGCCGCGTACGCAAAGGTGGAAATGGGCCGCCCAATCAAAAATTTTATTTTGAAAGTCACTCTTGTTCTAAAGTCACTACAGGACAAAGTAGCGAGTCGTTGAGGACCAGTTCAAAAAGACAATCTTGGGACATTGAAAGGACACCAAGATTGTATTGCAGTTAGAGTGCGCGAACCGGCGGACTCAACAAAAGAAGGACAAAGGCTATTCTTGGGCACATTGAGAGCTAGGAGCAAGGGAGAGCTTCGGAGGAAGCAAGAGAGGAAGCAAGAAGAGCCTTGCGACGACATTCAAGAGTGCAAGAGGTGTCAAGAGGAAAGTGTGCAGAGCAGGCGGGTTGGATTCCAAGAGTCTCAAGGTCTATTTCGTGTGTGCGCCGTGATATCAATTCCTTAGCTTGGTGGAAGCTTAGTGCAAGGTGTGCACAAGGGAAGCGGGAAGCAAGTGAAGGATTGGTGCAGGAGAGGCCGCTGCTAGAGGACTTGAGATAATTGGTCTTCAGTAATGGATATTCTCTGAAGTTGTATTTAGTCATTGATTAGACTGTGTGCAGTCATTGTAATTGTTGAAAGATAATCAATATTCAAGGTTTCCAAGAGTATTCCTTTGCAGAAGTCCTCACTGTTATTCCATTTTCATCATCTCCTTTTTCTCCTACAAACCCTCAAACTCCTTCTTGTCCACGAATCCCCAACAAACCCTAATAGATCACTTATCTTTGTACATTCACTTGATAATTCATTCAGTGTTGTGTAGTACTCCAAGAATCTTCCTCTTCCTTGTGGTGTTTGTGTGCTTGCGTAGACCTCAAACTCTAATAATTATGATCACATGAATCCCTTTTCAACCAATCATGAACTATATGTTAAAGAAGAACTATCTAATCCAAAATTGATCTTAAAAGCCCATTTGCATGTTGAACTTTTCCTACCCATTGGCAGATATAATTATTCCTAATTACCATTCTTATAACAAGAATTGAATTTGCTCCTCATGACATGTTCCCATTTGAGATTATCATCTTCCTACATAGCTTATTTATAACAAGAAGGCTCACCAATATCTATCAACAAAGAAAATCTAGATGTGGAACAAATGTATAGGCCAACTGTCAGACATGAGAAGATTGTATATATTCTTGTACAACAATAGAATTGGCAAGATTTTATTGAACATTTTCATGGACAATCTTATGTGTCATATTCTTTTGCATACTACCAAGGATTCACATCATCAAATACAATGCTTCTCACATTGATATCCTTTATGATATTTTAATGCATCTTAGACATATTAAAAATTGCACCACTATTTATGATCATGTACAATGTTTCAAGATCCCATGTTATGTTAAAGTGTTCATCTCGCCCATATCTGATTAAATTGGATTTTCTAGATTAATTGTCTAATTTATGTTTGATATGTTTTTGGAATATGGCCCTAAGTTTCACAACCAAAATGTGAATGTAATTATAATGTGGTGGCCTCACAATCTTTAGCTCTTCTGGCACTTTCACATATTTGATAGTACTATCTGATAAGTTTATCACATGAAAAACACTTAGAACTACTTCTATCCAAACAACTTTGGTGCATTCTGCATGGTGTAACATAGATAGTACTTGCTCTCAAATAGTCCTACTCATCCTTTTTGTTACTCCATTCTATACTAGGGACCAAAGAGCTATAAGCTCTCTTCTAGGTCTTTTAAACGGACATAAATATTTGAGCTTATGAGAAGTGTACCCACTCCCACTATCTAAGACTAAAGCCCTGATCTTAGTGCCTTTTCTAGTTTTCCAATGACTTTGATGTGTTTCTTCGAAATCAGATTTTATGATCCAAGAAATTCTTATGGAAACCTTTTCCATAAGCTCTAGATCCAAGTTCACTCAAAAAAGAATTACATTTAAAGGCTATTTCTTAATCCCGCTCCACATTTCATGGGACCAAGGATGCCAGTAGATTGGTATAGATCAAATCTTTAATTTGTTTGGCATCCTAATGGGCTTTGGTTTTTTAACGAATCAATGATGGGATCCAGTGTGGAGCAAGTTTAAGGGTAATCTCCTATGTTGGAAGCACATACAATTGAACATGGATGGGAAAGCTATGGTAATTAACATGTTTCTTCTTCCTCGTGTCCTCTATTTCCTCACTTGCTAAAGATCAACTATGAAAAATATTCTAAAGATGGAAAGAGTGTGAAAAATAATCTTTGGATGGGGAACCCTAATAGGATAGGGATAATGTAATAAAGTAAGTCTATGATCTAAGAGTCCAGTCAGTTCAGACGGATCTGAAATCGGACATCGTTTGGTCACCCGTATGTATGACCAAAGATCTCGAGTCTAGACTTACTAGAATGTCGTTTAGTCTTGTAATCAAGTGATCCACTTAGCCTAGTGGTTAAGACTCAAGGATGTGAAGGAGGTCTTGGATTCAATCCTCATGGGTTACATGGGGAGAGTGTTTTTCCCAAAGAGATCTAGAGCCTTCTAGAAGCATCCACTTGAGTTAACTTGAGTTAATTGGGACACTATGCGCACATGCAGTTACATGGTTGACACATGGATAGTTAGTATCCACCTGCCCAAGAAGGCAGTCCCCTGGAGAGAGCTATATATAGAGGCATTTGGTTTGGAGGAGAGTCATCTCTCTAGCATGTGGTAATCGTAATTCGTAGTTCTCTTGCATTGATAATTAAGCTACTTCCTAAAGATAAACCAAGCATAAGTAATCTTTGGGAATCAAGATATTTTCTAAACAATACGTCAAAGTTATATTTGGGAATTAAGATACTTCCTAAAGATAAGTCGATAAAATAAAATAGTTTGGTTAACTATTTCATTGGTTAAAAAGGAATATCTTTGGGACAAGCAATAAAGCTTTAAGGCTTGATCTTGTCCAAAAGTCAAGAGTTTCTTTGAAGATCATTTTTAGTAAAGCAAAAGATTCCAAGATGAATTGTTGGCTTGGTATTACTTGATTCCTTGGTAGGAATCTAAAGTTCTTGAAAGAAAAAATCTCCTTAGATGTGAGACTAAAATCTTTCAAGTAAGTTTAATAGCAAGTAGCTCCCAGTAATTCCCAAACCATCGGTATGAGTACTTAAGTCCAAATAGTGATATAACCTAAAGGTATATCAAAGATTCTTAGCTTTGGAATCGGCATCAATGTATGCCTGGACTGAAGTTGAGGGAAAGATCTCTAAAAATCTTGCAGGTAAGCAAAGAAGCTTTAGATGTTTCAGGAGATCTTAAAGATAAAGAGAAAGTCTTTATTTTTGTCGCAAGTTCAACAAGACTTGATCAAGCTTGGATAGGTTTGTCCACGATAGTTGCAATTGGACTATTGTGAAGTTTGCTCAAGTATTGGCAATCGAAATAGTAAGTTGTTTCAAATTTGAACAGAGTGAAGGAATTCCAAGAATGTAGTCTGCAACCATGAATACAATACTTAAGTCTGTGGAAGGTAAAACATAATGTTTGCCTATCCTTAAAGGGTTTTTTGTGCAAATCCAGAAAGCATGAGCAAATGCTTAGACTTAAGCAGTAGAGAGATTTCTAAAAAGTCTTAGCCAAGGTAGGTACCTAAAGCATCAGTAAGGAAGGAATCTAAAGACAAGGAGTCAACAACTCTTGTCACTTCAAATTGTTCAAGAAAAAACCAATTGAACTTGAATATGTGAAAATTCAAGCACTTGGAATTCTACATGGTTTTCAATTGAAAACACTAGCAAAGAGGAATGGATATTCTATCAAGAGGTTTTCAAGTTTCCAAGGAAAAGCACATGATTGTAAGACGATCATGTGAGGGAATCAAAACCTCAAATATCAATTCAGGGGTAATGCCTAAAACTTCAAATTCTTTTAAAGAGTTGAAGTAAAAAGGTACTCTATCAAGATACGATTAGACTTTAGGATAAGTATTACCCACCCTTTAATGTGAATATAAAATAGGGTGGTATGGCACACTAGATTTTATACTCAGATTGATGTAGGAAGATGCATGGGACATCAGACCATGGGCTGATAATTATCTTTTAGTCCTAGAATGACTCTAAAGGTTAGATCTAATCCTCAAGGGAATTAAAGACTTCAAAGGCAAAGTTTGAATTTAGGGAGGGTAAAAGTATGATCCCAAGATACTTCAAGATCAAGTACGTAAGAAGATACAAAGTAAGTAACTTCCAAGATCTTCTTAGAACACTTCAAACTAAAGTGTTGCTGATTCAAGTTGGACTTTGACATTGAAATGATTCTTTCAACTAAGGAATAGATTGAATAAGTCAAGAAATATGCTCCTAATGTAACTTGGTAAACTCAATCCTTTGACTCAAAGAAATGCACAAGCATTGCATTCCTAGTAAGAAGTCATAAAGATTGAATATAGGCATGAACTTAGTCTCAAAAGAAGTAGTATTTGAGAAAAAATGCATCAGTAGAACCTTAGTGGGTCAACACACTGATGTTGGATACCACACTAGTATTCTATAGTTGGGTGATGTTTTAGTTTTGCTCTGAATCTTTTTGAGAATCCAGTTTATTTCTCTTAAAGGTCAAAAAATTGCTTCAATACCTTGTTGAAAGAGATCATTATGAAGTTAAAGTCTTGGGTCATCAAGTATTTGACTCATAGCAAGTTTATATCTTAGGTGTTTGAGCTAGTTATAGAACTTATTCAATCTTCAAAAGATGACAAGTCCAATATTGACTTATTCATTTAGGTTTGGTTCTAGTTTTTAGCATAACTCTCATGACTTTCTAGAGTCTAGTATACTCTAGAATAGATAAATTAGGAATTGCTCATCAGATGGACAATTCCCAAGAACTTTGAGCTAAAGTCTTTGAGAAAAGTATCCTATGTTGAATAGATTTTCATTTTGAATTTGACATGGTCAAGATATAGTAAGGTTGATCCAAAGCAAATGGAAAACTTTCTCTTACACTTTACGCAGGATTTTCAAGAGTGTTAGGACCAAGTATTCCTCTATTCGATTGAAAAAATCAAGTAACTATTGGATAGGAGTAAACCATTGTACAAACATCCAAGTTAGATGTTTAGGACAACCAAAATTCAAGTTCTCCAAATCAAATTCAAGTGAATCAAGAGTTCTCAAAGTCTTGTGAGGGATAAGAATCCCACCTTCATTACTAAGTCCATGCACCAATCATGCCCATAAATGGACTAGTAATATGAATCCATCTAGTTCACATGTTTGTGCCCAGATTGCACCTAATAAAAACTGTGAATTGGTTAGGGAATTTTTTAGATCCACCCTTATTATTCATTCACTACTTTTTACTTTGATCATTTTATCAAGGTGCAAAGTAAGATAGTGTTTTGAATCATTTGGGCAGGGATCCCACCACAGAGATGAGACATGTTCTTCTAGTTTTAGAACATGACCATGTTCCTCCAGTTTTAGAACATGAGGCTCCGGGGTTACCTATAGTATGTATATAGCTCTATTTTTTAGGACGATAATATTTTCCAAAGGGGGAAGAATGTATAAAGTAAGTCTATGATCTAAAGGTCCAGTTGATTCAGACAGATCTAAAATCAGACATTGTTTGGTCACCCGTATGTATGACCAAAGATCTCGAGTCTAGACTTACTAGAAGGTCATTTGATCTTGTAACCAAGTGATCCACTTAGCCTAGTGGTTAAGACTCATGTGAAGGAGGAGGTCTTGGGTTCAATCCCCATGGGGTACATGGGGTACAAAGAGATCTAGAGCCTTCTAGAAGCATCCACTTGAGTTAACTCAAATCCTCATGGATGGCTAGTATCCACCTACCCAAGAAGGAAATACCCTGGAGGGAGCTATATATAGAGGAATTTTGTTGGGAGGAGAGTAATCTCTCTAGCATGTGGTGGTCGTAATTTGCAGTTCTCTTGCACATACCCAAAATCAAGTGGGGAATCTATGGTAGCCCTAAAGTTATGGGGAAGTCCATGTAGATTTCTTCAATATATTCAAATTGGCTAAGAAACTAGCATCTCGCAGATGATGGTGTGAATTAACAACTAAAAAATTGGTTGAAGCTTATGTTAAAAAACATTCAGAATCTTTCACTCTCAGATGCCTCCACATGGAAATGGTGATCTTTTTTCTCATTTAAGGGGACAAAGTGCATTCAAAAGGGCTCTTTTTAGTAGGTGAGACTAGTATTTTTTTTCTAGGCTTTACTATGTTCATTTCTTTGTTATTTTAGAGAGAGAAAGAGAGTAAGAGAATATACTTTCCATGTCATCAAAATCATGCATGTATGTGAATAAAAAAGTAAAATTATTTAATTCTGTGTTTGAGTGTGCATTTACTTAAAAGGTTCCAATTTTAATATGTATGTGAGAGAAGTTTTTCTAAACTCTTTTTTTTTAAATTTCTTTTAGAAAAAGTAGAATTTAAAAAATCCCTTCAAAAGTAAGTGCTATAGCATCAAATCCATACTATGCATCAAATTTACCCCAAAAAAGACTTATTTTTTCAAATTTAACATTTCTAGCCATATAGAGTGTAAAAACACACTTTGGGCCATGCATATAGAAGGAAACACATTTTCTCTCCAAAACACATGATTTAGAGTGCCTTTCAACCAATTTACCACTTGATTTTTTATATTCTTGTAGTCATTGTCAAAGATGGTGTTGATATCTATTACGAACCTCACACTAGGATGTCCTCATGCTCCTCTCTCAACAAGTATCCATGTTTGTGTCATTAGAGTTTTTGCTTTGAATACATAGTGCAACAATGATGTGGACTCTTAGAATGAACGTCTTGCACATAGAGAAAAGAACATTGATCTTTGGACTCATGATTCACTATATCCTCATGATCCCATGTCATCTTACCTCCAACATTACATAACCTCACAACTTTACCTCACTTCATTGGTACAAGTGAAGATGGACTATTAGGTTACTGCAAGAGATTATCCACACATTCACATGGTACTACTAAGTATTGGTCACAACAATATTTACTCCACCATATGAGGGTGGTCCTCTTTAGAAAGCACAACCATATCTTTATAAGAGAAACTTCTAGAGTTTGAAAAGAATATGGAAGAAAAGGAAAGCACACTTGCAAAGTTAAATGCCAATATCTGACTATTGAAAGAGACTCCACTTGGTATGCAATATAGGAAAAGAGGTCTATCAACCTTTGAAACTATTTCAATTGTTGGTGGAGCATGCAAACGACATATTTTTGCCACAAGATGAATATTGTTTTTCTTTTATTTCTTTCAATGAAGGTTTGAAATCGAATGTTTCATTGTGTAGGTCATTTATTCAAGGCATAAGTGCCTCATCAACAATAGAAGGACGATTCATGTTGATGAATAGTTTTATAAACAATAAAGAAATCACTTCTTTTATAGAGACACCGATAGGAAAGTGCATTAGAGTTGTTGCTCAAGTTGAGTTCTCATAGAAGTTAAAAGACATTATCAAAGTGCAAGATGTGTAGATAATATGTGAGGAGGCATGCATAAATATCAATGCGTATATTGCAATGCACAACCTTCTAAATCAGACCTTACAAAAACAAGGTATTTTCAAAATATTTTTCCATACCCATATATAGTGTCTATGATCAAGAAAAAGACTTCTAATGAGGATCTGGCTCATATTATTGGACAATATTTACTCATGCAAGACACTATGCCTACCTCTTTTTATCATATCCATCCAAGTCTTCACAAGAAGAAATTAAAGGTCTTACGTACAAAAGGATTTAATAAGGCTTCAACAAGTGATGCCTCACTTTAATAATTCAACAATCAAATATATTATATGATGTTCAAGTTCTATTACATTGTGTGAAATTAAGGAAATGTTTCCTCTTCTCTATAGAGTTTAATGTTAAATTAAAGTTCACACCAAAGCTTGATGAGAGTCAAATTATAAAGGTTCGGTGATTGGAAAGGTTGAGTGTGACACTAATGAATGAAGTTATGGACCATGCAATGGGTGATAAAATTCTAGAATCCACTTCCCGTTTGACTTATAGTCTCCAACTAGAGAGAGATATCATGTGGTTAGGTGCTATAGAATTTCCCAAAGAAACAAAAACTATTATTTCATGGATTCTTAGGACTCCATGGATAAAAAAATAAATGTAATCTCAAATACATGGGGAAAAGCTTTCTATAGATGGTATATGATATTATGCTGTAAAATTTCATTTGGGTGGAGACCTAAGTGTATAAAATGCATGCTAGGCTATAAACAAGATGCATTTACTATCTATCCTTGCCATATTGTACACAAGGTTACAAAGGATCTAGAAGAGAATCTAACCCTACAAGGGCATTGATCATAGTTGATGACCTTGAAGAAATTGATCACACCAGACTCACGGGATAGTAGGGAATGGGAGATATCTCTTTTGAGGTTTACAATCATTACAACATATGAGGGGCATACCAACGCTCTCTATACCGACAGTCACCCCTCGCCATCAGTATGAAAGTTAGAAAGATCTAATTAAGCATATCGACGGTCACTTAAACGTCCGTATGACCATTTAAAATGGATCGTGGGGATGCTTTGTGACCGTTGGTATAAGCATCGGTATGAGCATGGATATGAGTGTCGGTATGAGCATTGGTATGTGTCAGTATGAGCATTGATATGAGCATCGGTATGAGCATCAGTATAAGCATCGGTATAAGCACTCATATGAGAATCAGTAATTTCCACTAATTTACCAATGCTCACATCCACGCTCATACCGATGCAAATACCGGCACTCTGGTTTAAACATACCAGGACCTGAGAGCAAAAATCAACATTTTGTGCATCTTTTACACTGAGTATTTGCTTGCTTTTGTCAAACTTGCACATGGGAACCAAATTTTGACTTGCAACACGATACATCTTGATCTCTAGCATCTTTTTTTGCATGTTCAATCTGTCTCTTCTTCTCAATAAGTACATGCATCCATCTTTTACTTTGCTCGACCACATTTCACATCTTTCCATATTTCTTTTATCTTCACATGGTCTTTGTTCTGCACCATCCAAAGACAAGTTAGGCACACGCAAAAAAGAATCTGCATCCATCTTTAGGCTTCCACCCTAGAGAACACGAATATTTCTTTGCAAATAAAGGAATAATGTCATTAAGCCTCCTCATCAAGAATATGTGGTTCAAACTAAGGTTGTGCAATGGAGCCAA